>JBCAUA010024697.1:0-12563 GCA_038406235.1 Peronia verruculata
TAACTTTTCAATTCGCCTAAGAACCCGTCCGTCTAAGAACCCGCTTTTTTTGTCTCCCGGCGACCGGGTTCTTAGGCGGAGATCACTGTATAAAAAAAATAGCAGAAGAAAAAGAGAGAAATGGAAAAGTTTTGATGTTCAGTTTGATATGCACAGTGTCACAGATGCACCCCCCCCTCCCCTCCCAGCAAAACACCAACAAACAAACATACAAAAAGCGATCATTATGTATAATACACAGGCCTATATTATATATCTATCTTTCACTAAAGTCACATTTACATCTGATCAGCGAGGGACATTCAGATAAGCTGCACCTGAGACAAATAACCAACAACCAGGCCTAAGCTTAGCTCAAACTTAGCAAGCAAAGTCAACAGAGGATGTCCCCCTCAGATCTCATTTGATGATTCAATACCTGGTCAAAGCATGGTTGATGCAAACACTGTGATGACACTGGTACTGATGTGCAACACCTTCTAGCACTCTTATTCTGGTTTGGGGAAAACAGTGACAGAATATTCCGGACTTTTATGCCTCAAGTGTCTACAGATACTGTTAAAATCAAGACAAGCATTTTGAGACTTGTGGAAGAAAGAAAAATGATGTTTTAGGCTGGGCTCCGATATCAAATGAGGTCCCTTATCTATAAATATATCCATGAAAAATTATTGAGAGATATAGTGTTCAAAATGTTTTAAAAACCTGTTGCTGTAAAAGACTGGCATCTTGGCACTCTTTGGGACAACACAAATTTCAGCTCCTATATTCATGGCCATAAATTTCTACATTGACCAAGTTCTTCTCAACTTTGCACAAGATAAACATAAAAATAAATAAGTAAACACTAAAAGTGTAAAAGAATACAAAAGAAAGATGGATATTTATGGCATGATTATATGATCATCTTGAAGCTTGTGGTCTACTTTGTACAGTTAAATATATTTATTGCAACAGCCCAAAACATCAGACAGAGGGAGGGAAGGGGAGGGAGAGAGAGAAATAAAAAACAATGATAGAAATGAATAAATTTGGTTATAAATTTCAGCTGGTAGCACAGAAGAGCACTAGAAACAAACATTAAATGAAGATCTTTCTTTTCTTCTACCAGACAGATATAAGAAAAACTATTTTTTTCTCCCACTCTTTTTCTGTTGTTATTGCCACTGACACATTAAAAAAAATGTTCCTATTACCTTATAATATACTACTGACCTAATACCTTATAATAAACTACTGATAAGCTGTTGAAAATTGTGCAAGCCTATCTTAAACATTTGTTCATGGCAGTGTCGAGTGTCAAAACCAAGAGTGAACACAAATCTATTGCAATAATGCTCATTCTAAACAGACTGCATCAAGAAATAACAATCACATCTCCATATGACATAAGAGGGATCTCTTATTCCACAAGTTAAAAGTCAGACACATGGAAATTTCAAGTCACTTTGTTTTGAACATGTAACAATCTTCATGTATATTGCCACTAAAGACAGCTATGGACATCTTGAAGCTCCATGATGCAAGAATTAACACATCAAAACAACCAAAAATAAAAGTAAAGATAAAATGAAAAACTGAATAAATAATTAGAGGGAAAAAAAAGAATGAGACGGGTACTGGTAGATGTTTTTGACTTGCTTCTTTTATAATTTTTTTTTTTTGTTGGATGGCTTGTCTAAGGCTGACTCCCAATGTGTTCTAGCAACTGTTAGCAGAATGGAAACTGCTGTAGATCAAAAAGTTACAGATATTCCTTCACTACAAACCCTTCAACCAATACTGAAACAAGTGGAAACAAAAGTTTATGGGTGCCAAGTGAGCAGAATCAGAACTTAGGAAATCTGACACCTAATTTCAAGATGTGACATCATGTGTTGCTGAAATATACAAGTTCATGGGGAAAAAAACAACAACAACAACAGACATATGAATAAACAAATTACATGTACAAATCCCCAGAATTATTTCACAACTCAGAATATAAGTAGCCTGGTTTTATTTCAGATTATGTGCAAAACATGTGAAACTCTGAGATAACAAATTTTGTTTGATACATAAAGCTGATTATATTAATGCTGCTTACTACATGTACTTTTATTAGCTCTCCACTTAAAAGTATAAACACATATTACAGTATAAAATAATGAGTAGAAACGCATATGATAATAAGTTGATTTTTCATGTCCTTCCTTTTTTTTTTCTTGAAATATATTATGCACCCAGCCATATCTACATGGCTAGTCTTTGTTTTAGGCTGCCTTTTCTTTCATGACCAAAAAAAAAAAAAAAATTAAACTACAGATGAAGGTATGTCCAAATCTAGTTTCATTAATAACAAAACACTGGAGATGTAATCATCAAGCCAAAGTCTGAATTTGATCATTTAGTTTCACTGGCATTGTCGCCCCTCAAATTAGATGTACAAGTTCTTTGTCCGTGCAACAATGGTCATCCTCCAAGTCCTCAAGAATTAAAATGTCATCTTTAGCTCAGTCAGTGTACGAGAATGATCTCAGATTCTGACCCACCACTCTGACAATCAGCCACCAAAAGAAAGAAGGATTCTTCAAATTCCAATTTATCTACTTCAAATAGAGCTTGGACCTCAGTCTATATGCCATACTTTGTTACGCTTAATCATTAATAGTGGCTAGATTCCAGTTAGGCCTAAGGATGAAATAATAACAGAACTGAACGTACAGTTACCAATTACTGTATCAGTGGTCCCTGTCTAACTACAGTACAAACAGAACAAATCTTAAACCATACCTAGCATACATCATTCAAAAGACATAAGACTGTGGTCAAATATGAGGCTGGGTTATGAAAATGAAGACTTGTGGAAAAAAAACAACAACACTTTTTAAACTCTTTAAGAACAGTGAATACCAGGCTTCACTGCTAATTAGAGTAACAAAGTTTCAAAGGTAAATCACTGAAGGATAATCACTTGCAAAGTAAATACATTATCACTTACATATCATGTATAATTAGGTTCACACAAAGGCGCACACATCCAGCATGTTGTATTTAGCATTATCACACTATCACATTAAACCTATGCTAATATATTCTGACAAAATACCTTTATCTTGAAAACATTGTTTCCAAAAAAAAAAAAAAAAGTTTTAATTATAATCTGGTTCTGAAACAGTAATTCCAAACAAAACACACTTTATAGAAAATAATTTTTTTTTTTTTAGCAATTATGGAACATTGTATCGAAATAATTGGGGAACTGAACTGGGTTCAAAAAGGTATTTGTTGAAGTGCATTGTTAGTATAGTTCTAATCATCACTTGTGGCTCACTGAGGGCAGGCAGTCATCATCCACAGTCAGTCTCTCTACCACACAAATACACAGTCATAACAGATAGAAATACATACATATATCAAAATAAATTAAGCAAAGAGAATATACATCAAAGTGTATTATTGTATATGGTGTAATCGGCAGGTACTAAATACACTACAAGTATATCTGCATGACAAACATTCAGAGCAACAAATATCTGAGAGAAATTGAATCTTCACTTATTTTGAAAGTCACAGCCATAGACATATCACTGATCAACTATTCTCACAACACATTCCCATTCTCTCACTGACAACGTGCTCTTTGCTACTTTTTCTATTGAAACTGATAGAACTGGCCATCTATCGGATAACAAAATAAAAAATTGCCTATTTTCACCCACACCATATTCCATTTCCCTCTCAGAAATACTACTATTTCTGTAATTTTCTTCTGCTCTGGTATTGCTGAAGCTGACAGAGCCAGTCATCTAAAATGACAACAAACGTCAATAAGCGGTGAAAATGCTTCTGGTGTAAGTTAACTGTTTTTTTTTCTGTCTTTTCTTTTTTCAGCTGTTCATGCTCTCTGTCATAGGGCCAGACAGCCTAGTGCTAACTATTCCTTTAATGTCCCACAAAAGACCTAATATATCATACAAATAAAATTATGTATGGCCAAAGTCTAGGTCAGCGTTACCAAAACACAAGGAATAAATAAACAACAACGACAACAACAAAAAAAAACTTCAATATTTCTAACAGCTTGAGGATCTGATCATTTACCACTGTTTGCATTTTCACCCCTGCAATAACTATAGAAGTACTTGGATGATTCATTCCCTCCAACTTTTCCCAAAAAGGAACTTTTCTATAACATGAGAAAATTAGTGTTGCACAGCCTTTCCTTTCATGATACAGACAGAGAATACAGCCTTGAGATGAACAAAAGAAGATAGGACTTGTCTCATCTAATTCTTTGTTCATGGCCATTTGACAGTGATAGAAAACAACAAAGTTATTTCACTGCCAGGGTATAAATATCTAATGTCTTCAGATGTTGTCTCTCTTGAGTTAAAGATGGCCTTCATTGTCTATAGTTCAAGGAGTGATACCCATGTGGGTTCAGAGATTTGGGCATTTTGCTAAAGAAAAATTTGCCAAAAGAAAGTTTAAAAATTTAAGATGATCGTCAAATTTTTAGTTTTCAGTAGCGATCATCGGCAGTGAAAGAGTTAACTGAGCAATGCAACTGAAGTTACAAATTGTCTATTGCAACAGTTATGAGTGATAATATAATAGTTTTCCAGCACAAACACTATGCAATTACAGTACTTGTTACTACAGGTAACTAGCTATTTTCAGATTGGTGCTAGTGGTTTATGCAATGGTAACGCCCTTAGCTTTTACAGACACTCATGCATACTTACACTGGCTATACGAAATGGACAGCAGTCTGTCAAAGTCTGCCAGTAATATTAATATGACACAAAAATGCTCATGACAATGAAGGTGATTAAGGTCAAGATGATTGATTCTCCCGTCGTCTCTGATACATGATGATGATGATAAACAATAATACACGTTATGATAATGAATGAAACAAAAAAAAAAAATGATGAACAGAAAGACACTGACACCCAAATATGTGTCAAATGAAATACATTGTTTATACAAGTTATAAATAACATAAAGCATTTAAGTTTTCATTTGCTCCAACATGAAGGTACAAAAAAGCACAAAAATTTCATAAAACCTGTCTCTTCTGTGCATGACTTCTTTCCACCCTGAAAACTCTAGGTTCCCTGAATCACACATTTTCATACAATTACAAGACTGAATCACACATTTTCTCGCAAGCCTCTCCGAATCACACAATTTCATCTATGCCCAACCCTGAACGTCCTTACTGCAGTTGGTATCTTCATGACAAAACTGTGAACTCAGAGACTCAACTTCCCCTGGATATTTCTGACTGTTGAAAATGACTATATCTCTCTTCAAGTCATCTTTCCACTTTGATAGCCACAGCTACTCCAAAATCTCAGAATTTCTTGGTGTCTTGTTTTTTCATACAATGCTTACTTCAAGCGCTTTTGTGCTCTTTCACACCAATAAAAAGTTGAAGATTGGAATCCCTGAACTCTTTCGTCTTCTAATTTATGCAAAAGCCCTGTGTTCCCTGTTTTCTATTTTTGCCACAAAATGCTAACATAATGGGAAGAGACCTGAATTGCTCTGACAGTAAAGTACAGATCCACACTTTTCATAATTTCAGTCAGTCTGGATAATTTACCTATGCTGTTTAACTTTCAATCTCCAGAATTAATTTCCCTGAACATACAAAGTTATTTTTCTACCTGATCCAATCTTGTGGCTATTCAAAATCATCTCTTTCAGTACAGGATACTCACGTGGTTTCGAGGACCCGTTCTTTTCCTGTTACCGAAATCATGAAAATGGCATTTATCGATTCCTGCATTCCAATTAAATGACATAGATTAATTACTGTCAATATGTTTATGACTGTGTTGATGTTGTCTGAGTGTTTTAAATGACATAAACTTTTTTTTGGTGGCTTATTTATAGATGTTGTGCTGTTTACTTTAGGGTTAGGGTTAGGGCTAGGTTTAGGATAGGTTAGGGTAAGGGTCAGGGTAAGGGTAATGTGAGGGGTAGGGGCATACAGCCTAATAGATTTAAATTAACAAGCGTAATCATACAGTAATCAATATGTGCCATTCTCACAACTTCCGTAGGAGGAACAGATCGAAATCACGAAACCACGGGAGTGCCCAGCCCAGAATGATGATCGAGACATTAATTTAAAATAAATTCTTTTTTGGGGCACGGTGTTCTAGAGTGCAACTCATCTAGTGATTTGAATTATTGGTAATCTCACAACAGAATCAGTATATTCTGTAAAAACTAACACTAAAAGAAATCAGCCACTGAGCAATCACCTTGGGGCAAAAGAATGAAAGGATATTGCATGTTTCTCCGAGGACATTACTTTCTTTTGGACATGAAGCTGGTATTAGAAATGTAATGATCAATTTCAGAACAGAAATTTAAGTGACTTAGGTAGAAGTGCTAGAGTGCCCAAGTTTCTGTAATAACATGTATCATTGTTCAAGAAATTACTCCTTTAGCCAGCATATGTTAACACAGTGATTGTTTAATTTCTCTTCTGTTTGTAATGTTGAGATTTGACACAATGGAATCAGGCACTGTCAAACTGGGAAATAATTACTTTTTTCAACAGTGAGTAAATTTACAATGCAAAATTTTCTTTTTGTTCACAAACCTCTTTTATGTTTAATGAAAAAAAAAAATTTCAGATTTAAAATTTGCTAACAGATTTTGTCCAAAAATTGTTATTAAGTGACATAATCTAGATAAAGGATGAACAAAACTGATTGCCCACTGTCTCACTAAATTCTGTGCAACAGGCCATTCTATTGTCTTTAACTGAGTATACCTCAACTTCCACTTAAGGCGGAATAATAACTTTCTTTTTCCAACACAAATGATGAAGGTTTATTGCATTGTCATATCAATAATTCGATACCTTTAAAAATTTAATGACCAGTGCTTTTTATCATTGTATCACATCTCATTATTTTGGAAATTGATTCAGAATTGCAAGGTTTGCCTTGAGTCCCTGACCAGACTGACTCTATGGCACTTTTAACTTAATATCATACACATTATGAGCAGCTGTTGTTCAGTTCTGTACCTAATACCATAGCGTATGGGTTACAGAGATGAGACAGAATCCATTCCTTATTTACACAAATGTAATTTTCCAACCCTGACACACCATTCAGATCAGACAACATCTGACATAAAACAAGCCAAAAAACAAAAAGATGTAGATACATTCAGCAATATTATCTATGTTATATATCTGTACTAAAATTTCTCACTGACAACACAGTGCCATGTCCAGCACCTATCTAGCATAAGCAAAGCACAACACTGGTGTGCACTTAAGCTCAAAGCTGAATCATATCACAACTGCTGCACTACTCTTATCTTTCTGCCAAATTTCTCATTCTTTGCACCCAAATATGTGAGGAGTAAAAAATGTATGGTATCAAGTCAACTTCTTCTATTTTCTTTTCTTTTCTCTTTGCTTTTAATCTCATGGTATGCATCCCACATTTTATATCTGATGGACTGGCCATGTGCTGCCTGTTCCTTTACTGTCCCACCAAAAGAATTAAAGCACAAATACAACACAGGTGATCAAAGTCTAGTTTCATTCATACCCAAATTAGCTACTAAATCAAAAAGTTCAGTTTTCTCTAAATCTGAATCTGGCCCCTTAGCACAGCCTGCATTTCCACTCCTCATATAACTTTTTTTATCTATATCCACCAGCTTACTCTATGAATATGACCTGGTCAAATATCTTTGTTCAGGAGAGACGAAAAGAAAGAGAAATGGAAGCAAATGGTAGAAAAGGGAATCTTGTGGATAGGGAGGGGGATGGATGGGGAGGATCTTTCGGAGACATATCCATGGAAGTCAGAGTTATGATGGAGAAATGTTGGGACATGAGGTTAAACAGCCCAGCTGATTTGTTCACTGTCAATGCAGGACAGGAAGGACTGCATTCTCCTGTAGAACACTTAAGTGCATGAGCGTATCATGGTGATGACCTCTGACCAACTGGCATACAGAACAACTAACTTGACCATAAGTTTTGAGGCGGTCAAAGTTTGTGTTGTTGTTATTGTTCTTGTTGTTGTTGCTATTGTTGTTGTCCCATAGGCTGCTAGACGACAGGGGTCTGTATAAGGGAGAGCACTGGGGTGGAGGAGGTGGTGGTGCTCTCCCCCTGGCAGTGGACACGTTCCAGGATCTCCTTGCGACAGATGGGACATTTCTCCAACTGGATGGCACAGACCTCGCAGAAACCCCTGTCACAGAAACACAAGAACCAGGTCAGACATGACTGCTTTAACACAGATTTAACAGTGGCTGGATGGGAAGTCCAAAGACAAGATCCTATGGTTTGGGCAATGAATACAAGCACTGTCACACCACATATTTTCACACCACTCTTACTTACTTCTCTCTCCCTTCCTCCCCTGTCTACACCACTCACACACCATCCACCACTGACACTATTGTCAACAGATACATGAGCATGTCTTTTTGTTTCTCAGCTGGAGGAAGATCCTGGTGACCAAAAGCTTACACACCATTTCCATATTCATCAATCAAAGCCCAAGGTCCTGCCTTTACACATCAAACCCGGTTTCTAATAGTTTGACACTTGCACAAAACAGTTTATGTCCATTTTTTCCGAACAGCTAATACTTACTTGAGGCATTGTGGAACGAATATGAAAAAGGATGAGATGAGATAAAATGTCATGCAACTCAGAAAGGAATTAAAGGCCAAACTTTTTCATGACCAGAGTCACTGATGTTGATGGAAAGCCCAGGAGATCAGTGTATTTTACTTTGGTAAAAGACCATTTATTCCTCTACAATTCTTGTGTGCTGAGATAATTCACATTCAAAGTTAACTTCTATGATTGCATGGTCAATAAAGTCCAATGTTTTAAATGAAGTCCTCTTTGACATCTCAGTCATTTCATCCGGTTGCATGACATTTGTAAGGTGAAATACCTTCAAAATAATACACTGACTAGAGAAAAACAACCACGGTGGAGTCAGAGTATGGGTTGAGTTGTCAGGATAATCATAGGCTTATGCTAACAGTATGGTGACAAAGGTTGATGTCAAAATACAGTACATGTCACATATTGATAGTGGTAATCTGTCACAATATGCCCCCCCCCCCCAAAGAAATGTAAAATGAATATGACAAGATTCCACAGCAGCACCTCCCTGGCCAAAAGGGTTTGGCATCTATCTGTAAGTAACAGCATGAAAGTGTCCTTAGTTCAAATTCTACAGGGGAGAGGGGAAAGATAAAGAGCCAGCTTGCTTTTTTTTAGTGACTCAACAGTGGGGAGGGAAGCCTGACATCTAGTTTTTTAGAAATGGGATGAATATATTTTGAGGGTCTTCTGTGTACCGGTATGTTACACAGTTAAAAATCAGATGAAGAGTAGGTGTAGCTGTTGCTGCCAGGGCAAAATTTTCAAATTTCAGATTTCCACCCAAAAAGTTTGTTCTGACTTAACTGGGCAGGCACTGGAATCTGAGGCAATCCTACATTCTTAGGATTGAAAGGCTGCACACATAGTAAAACAAGCCAGCACATAACATCACATGAAGTGTTTCATTTACTCCTAGTCAATTACTTCTTATGTTTAGTATATTGACAACCAAGTCAGAACATTATTATTATCTAAGTCTATGGCAGTCATGTGAAACATGAGCAGATAAAGGGAGTAACACTGACCTGTGTCCACAGTCCATCAGCTGTGTGTCGGCCACATTGTCAAAGCAGAGGGTGCAGGCATCCTCACTGACAACAAACTGGTTCATTAGTGCCATCTTTTGATGCCTGCAACAATAACGCAGATAAAGAAAAGATGTCAGGTGACCAACAGCATTGTTTAACACCTAAGATGAACTAACATGCCACTCATTACTACTTGAACAAACAAAATGCAGATAACTGTTAAACTAATACATCGAGATTGTAGAAACAGCACAGTTAAGACTGATGGTGAACTCACATGGATAGATCAATACTTGACTGAACAAATAGAATGTAGATCACAGTTAAACAATACAGGGAGATTGCAGAAACTGATGTTGTTAAGACTGATGATGAACTCACATGTACACATCACTACCTAATTGAACAAACAATGCAGATGACTGTTAAACTAATACAAACAGATTGTAAAACTGCATTGCTAAGACTGAAGATGAACTCACACCAATACTTCATCGAACAAACAGAATGCAAATGACTGCTAAACCAATGCAGAGAGATTGTAGAAAGACACAAACAAAGAGACTGGCCACAATAACATACAGTGTCTATGACCACAATAATAAATACACATGTATACCTAAAGATTGCAGTTAATGACAAGAGCAAAAAAAGAGACAAACTGTGTATAAATAAATCTACACACAGACAAAAAGGTGATCGTATGTAGATATGATTGATAAACACATGTACTCATATATTCTATATCGTCAAAGAATGAGCAGATTTCATGTAAAAGACAGAAGATAAATTCTAATTGTCACACACAGATGGGTTCGCAGCCCCGCTGATAAATGATAAGTCATGGTCTACAGAATTTCCTCATGTTAATTTCTTCACATACCTGGGCAAAACAATCTTCTCCTCAGGCTTCAGCTTGCCGTACTGGTTAAATGTTTTGAAGGATAAAGCTGGTGGATAGCGGAACGGTTTGGCCCCAAAGTTGAACTCACATTGCTGGAAAGACATGAAACTGGCAGCCGCAAAAAAGCCAGATCTGAAAAGGAGAGGAGTCAGGATTAGTGATATACAAACTGAAAACGAATAGCACATCAGATCCAGACACAGCGTGGACAGATGGAAGAGGAATGGATGAATAGGTGGATAGATGAATCGATGGATGGATAGCTGGATGAACAGATGGATGGATGGATCTATGCCAGGATGGACGCATGGATCAATGGATATAAGACATATTTCTGTTTGCTGTTACCACTACACAGGCAAAAAACTTGTCTGCCATATTCACAAGTCAGTCTCTCAAACACTGCAATTACTGGAACAGTTCATACAATATGAGTAAGTTCACTGATCCCCCCACTGTTTTGTTCCAAATACCACATATGGACGCTTTGAGAAACTCAATAGGGAAGCCGAGACAAAATTTCAAACACTACGCAAAATAACAGGCCTCTTACTTCAAATAAAAGGCACAGAAAGTTGCACCATCTTTTTTGTCTCCCTTACTATAGCTACAGTAAGCTCTACTACCGGCTCAACAGTAAACCATTCTCTATTAAGACATAATGCATGATACAATTGAATGCTGACAGGGGGACAAAAGAGTCCCAGTGGTCTTCTAATACAAGGTGGTTTTAAAACTGTAACTATGTATTCCAGGGTACTTGAATAAATTTGAACTCTATATATCTCCAATCCTTACCCTTACCCTGACCCTAGTCTTAAATCTGACCTTAAATCTTATACTAAATCTAACCCTACGCCACATGGCCTGAAGTGGAACTTCACCTTCCTGGAGAGTAGAATTCAGACATAGAACCTAAAAGGTCCAATCCAATATCCTGAGTCAAATAAAATGATGCAATCTGATTGCCCAAAAAAGGAAACCTGATCGCAACAGAATATTGAGTCTATTTTTATCACCTAGTTACAATATTCAGTGTGATATCAGAATTATTCACGGTAATGTATGATCCACGATGAACACAGAGAAATAGAGTGTAACCCATCATATAAAAACTCACATTGGTAAACAAAGTGTTCTCTGCAACCACATGAGCCACTGAAAGACAAAGAAGAAGTCCATTTTAACCCTCCCCATAATGAACTCCACATACAGTAAAGATTGCTTACCTTGCATGGGTAAATAACTGTTTACATTTAGGTAAAGGGTTGCCATTCAAGTAAAATATCAAATACTGTTGCTGTAGGTCCAATAACAAGCCTAGGATATCACCTGAAAAATACAGACAAAGAAGACACATGAAAATGATGTGAAGACTCAAACATTCTGGGACAGCTGTTGAATGAGATATTTCAAGAATGGTCATGACTGAGGAAATTCTCTCACACCTGGTTTTATTTATATGGTGTGACATGTCTGAATGTTTACCATTCATCAACACTTGTCTGTCATGTGCTGAGCAAATACACAAATCAGCGTGTGAGCAAAATGTCATGTGACCGATTCCGATATACCTCACTGATCTCTCCAAAGATATGATAATATCATTTTTTATGTCTTTTTTTTTTGTTGTTGTTCACAGAAGACGCCATTCCAATTTTCTTGGATCTGACTGAAATTAACCTCAGTGGGCAAAAACATCAAGTCAAAGCAGTGTGAGAGACAGTTTGGTTGTTAGCTGCTGACAAAATCAAATACACATAAGGAAATTTCAACAAAAAGGAACAAGAAGATTGTTGAGGTCTTTGGACGAAAACATGTTCACTATTATTTGAGTCAATGTACTTCTTTTTTGTTTTCTCTTCTTCCACAGCAACCTAAATTTTAGTATTAAATTTGGGGGGGTGGGGGGGGGGGGGGGGGGGGGGGGGGGGGGGGGGGGGGGGGGGGGGGGGGGGGGGGGGGGGGGGGG
>JBCAUA010024707.1:0-12563 GCA_038406235.1 Peronia verruculata
GTTCATTAGGGTCCTGAAAGTAGGGTTTTATGATTAAAAAAAAAGAAAAAAATCAAAATCGGGTTTTTGCTATGTTTATACATTCCGACCTCTTCTGATGTGAAAGAAAATACCGCCTTGTGCCAGAAACGCCTACCTTATACTCCAGAACGGCACCAAAAAGGCACCACTAAAGGATTGTACAGAAGGATTGTGAAAATTAAGTTGTGATTTTCTCAAAATGTTTCTTCACCTTTTTCCCCCAAGGATTTTTTTTTTTTTTTTCTTTTCAGAGCCAGTTGACTTCAAATTTTCAATGTACGTTCTTCATGTCCATATTTCTTTTTTGTTGTTGTTGTTGTTTTAAGGAAATTGGATACTTGGCCGAAAATTGAGAAAAATACAGAGCTGTCACCCGCTTCCCCTACCCCCTCCCCCCCCTTATTTAAAAAATGTATAACAAAAATTGTAATGCATATTACCAAAAAGCAAATGCATATTATTTTATACATACGGCTATTCTATCACTGTGATGTGCCAAATTTTAAATGATTATATTGAATACTCTAGCCTAGCAGCCTTAGGCTTTTGAAAATACAGGTAGCTATTTTTCAAGACCCAAAATCCAAGATGGCGGCGTTGCCATGTCAACCGAATACAAATATATATATTTTTTTTTCTTTTTTTTTTTTTTTTTCATGCTTTTCCTATAATTTGATCAAACTGAATCAGAATTGGAAGCTTAAACAGTCATAGGTGCAAAGATTTTTTTTTTAAGCACTCCGAGGACCCCCCCCCCCCCCCAGCCCATCCGCTTAACTACGGAGGGAATCAGCCAAGTGTCCACGATCCTTTATCAAATTGCGCAAGGTCAAACGAATTTCTGCAATAATTTCACAGTTAGCGGAGATGGTTAGATTGCGTAGTTTCCTACAGAGGAGGCCAAGGAACGATTGAGCCGCTGGAAAAGAAAAAAAAATAAAATAAGAAAATAATAATTTTCCTATTTCACCCTGTAGGGTTTGAACTTGCGAATCGGGAGTCAGACGTCTTACTTCTCGACCATTAAACCGACGTAGATCAGTACCTTCTCTCATTGTTGTTAATTTTAGCTCCTGGTTAAAAATTTATTCTAATTCTGGAGCGTGCCCATCTTTATTTTATTCTATTCTGTTTTAATGTTTCGCTGGCAGGTCGAAAACTAAGGACATTCGATATTTACTGACTTCCCAGTCAAGTTTTGGCCACCGTCGGCGAAGTCCGTGCGAACGTCTCTCGGTTTTGTTTGATATCGACCAGTTTGCTCGTTTGAGCGGCAGTTGACAGCAGTTTGGTGTTTCTGTCGTCATGGACCGGTTGTTTGGGTATGCGTGTCTCGTTCTTTACTTTTGTTTTATTATGTTTTGGCTGTTTTTCCTCTGTACGGTGATCTCTGCCTAAGAACCCGGTCGTCGAGAGACAAAAAAAAGTAGGTTCTTGCGTGGATTGAAAAGTTACGCAACTCGTTAGACAACAGATTGACTTCACTACGTGTATCTCTCCCCCCCCCCCCTCTCTCTCTCTCTCTCTCTCTCTCTCTCTCTCGTCTTTCTCGTGTTCTTCTTGTTCATCTTTGTTTTCCTCATTTTCTTCTTCTCTCTCTCTTTGCTCCTGTCTTCTGTCCCGCTCTCTTTCCTCTCTACGTCTTGACATAAAAACGTATCTTTCCGTGTTTGACACAATATAGCCCTACTCGTGCTGATGTGTCGTTAAACACCAAACACACTCTTCTACCTATTTATTTCTCTTTGTTTATTTGTCAGTTTAAATGATAAAAAATGGTTATAGTCCAAAGAAATGGGAGAGAGAGAGGGGAGGGGGGAGGGGGAGGGAGGTGATAAAAAGAGAAAGGCAGAAAAAGAGAATTGGAGAGACCGGCAGGAAGGGAAGTGAGGTTAAAGAGGCAGAGAGAGAGAGAGAAAGGGAGAGGGAAAGGGGAAATAAGAGTCGAGATAGAGGAAGAAAGAAAGTGATATAGTGAACGAATAAGGGGAGGCGGGGGGGAGGAGGAGGTAACAGAACACAAGAGCCACCGTCCCACATACACTGTAATAATAAGCCAGTTTTTCAGCCGGCTAGGTTAGTTCCCTTTGCCAAGTTCAAGAGGTGTAGGACAAACATGGTAAAGAAGGAAAAAATCACTTTTTCTCTTGTTATTTGAAGCACATGATGAAAAAAATAAAATTATAATGATAAGACAAAACAAAACAAAACAAAACAAATCATGATATGGTGAAATTTTCTGAATTTTCTATTCATTTTGCTTCCCAAAAGAAGCGAAAAAATGATTTTGTTCCTTTCTTCCCAATGGTTGTGTTATACCTCTTGTACTGGGCAAAGGGAAGTAATTTGGTAGGCGGTCAAAATGGCTCAATAGTGCATGTTTTATTCTTCTCTCTCTCTCTCTCTCTCTCTCTCTCTCTCTCTTTGTGTATATGTATGTGATATTTTTTAAAAATTTATTTCAAAGGAGAAGAAAAAGATTTAAATTATAGTGAGAACAAGAGAGAAGAAATGAGAGGTCTAGAAAATGAGAGAGAGAGGAAGAGGCAGACAGAAATAGAGAGACAGAGAGAAAGAGACAGAGAGAGAAAGAGAGAGAAAGAGAGAGAAAGAGAGGAGGACAAAGGAGAGGAAAAGAAAGGAAGAGAACAGAGGGAAAAGGAGGTAGACAGAGGGAGAGAAAGCGGGAGGATGGAGAGATGAGGAGGACGGAGAGAGATCGGGAGAGACGGATATAGGTAACTAAAAGAAGGGGGATGAGAGAGAGATAGAGACTGACAGAGAGAGAGAAATTAGGAGGATGGAGAAATAAGAAGCAGGAAGAAAGAAGCAAAGGGGTAAAGAAAGAAATTGAGAAAGGGATTGAGAGAGAGAAAGAGATTGAGAGAGAGAGAGAGAGAGAGATAGACTGACAAAGAGAGAGAGAGAAAGAAAGAGGATGGAGGAATAAGAAGAAGGAAGAAAAAAGCAAATGGGTAATGACAGAAATTGAGAGAGAGAGAAAGAGATTGAGAGATAGAGAGAGAAAGAGAGAGGTTGATACAAAGAGAGAAAGAGGGCGGATAGAGAGATAAGAGGAAAGGAGAGAGATAGGGAGAGCGGGAAACGAGAAAGGGGACAAACAGATAGAGAGAAAGACGTGCGGTGTTGAAAAGGAAGAGGTTGGGGTAGGTTTCGGGGAGGGGGGGGGGGATCGGTGAGGGGGGTGGAGGACGGAAAGATAGGTTGCCCTATACAACAATTAGTGCGAGCAAATATCACAATGAAAAGATAGACGCGCGTAGTTGCTGCATCTACTAAGAGTTAACAAGCAAAGAGGTGTGCAGAAATTAATCAAATGAGTTTGCCCCTATGGATCTTTTCCAATATGCTCAGCTATTAACCTGGATCTTTTTTTTTTCCTTTCACAATACTCCTGGTTTACCTGCCATTAGCATAGGGCCATTAAAAAGACAATAATAGGAGGGGACGCATATTGCGATTATACTATTACAGGATCAAAAAGCAATGACATGAATGCAGGCACTGTTGTAGTACTATTACTTAACAATAGGGGAACGCAACCAGCGCACAGTGATGTGAATGGCACGGGAAGTTTACCAACCGTCATTAGGTGAGTGCAAAAAACACCTGAGCTCGCCAGATCGTGCGTGAGTGGTTGGATAGATCTAGTGGTGCAGGATTCGAATCGCAGAAGGCGTCCTAAAAGGAGGACCTTTTTACTTGGGTGTGGAACGGTGAACGTAGCGGCCAAGTGGAGGGGGAGGGGGTGAGAAGGGAGAGCTGGGGAGGTCGGGGGAGGGGGGGGGGAGGTCGGCTAGAGGCGGGACTAGGTAAAAAAGGGGAGAGGGAATCCAAGGATTAGCTGTGTGGTTACTCTGACCTATTTTCACTCCGTTTACTCTTCATACTACAATTTCTATTACTACTAGTTCTTCTACTACAACTACTACTACTTACTACTACTGGCATTATTACTGCCACCACTACTAATATAACTGTTAATAATAATAATATTACTACTACTACTACTAGTACTACAATCACTATTACTACCTTAAGCACTACTATTACTGCTACTACTACTACTAGTATTACTATTACCACTACTACTACTATAACTAACACTAGCATGTCTATTGTTACTACTGCTACTACTGCGACTATTAAAACCACTGCCACTTCTATTACTACTCCATTACTACTACTACTACTGCTACTACTATTACTTCTACTGCTATTACTCCTACTGGTGTTATTATTATTAGTACTATCACTAAAATTATTATTACTATTAATATATTAATATTACTACAACCATAATTACTACAACTTTTACTACTTCCGCCTAAGCTTCTACTACTTCCAACTGTTGCTACTGCTATTGCTGTTACTGCTATTACTATTGCACTACATGTATCAGTAATATTATTATTATTGCTATTTCTACTACATTCATTACCTATACTATTTCTACTAGTTTCACTTTTACTTTTTCTGATATTATTACTACTTCTGCCACTATGCCTATTACTATAACTTCAATTACTACTATTACTACTACTATAACTTCAATTACTACTATTACTTCTACTATTACTTCAGTTATTACTATCAATTCTACTATAACTTCAGATACTACTATTACTACTACTATTACTTCAGTTACTACTATCACTTCAATTACTACTATTACTTCTACTATTACGTCAATTACTACTATTGCTTCTACTATTACTTCTGTTATTACTTCCGTTACTACTAACTTCAGTTAATACTATAACTTCATTACTATTATTACTACTACCTCTCCTACTTGATGATGATGAAAAGAATGATAATGATTATGGCATTTTATATGTTTTCATTATTGCCCTGACGAGAAGCCAAGCGGGCTTGAAAATTTGGCAGAGATTTGACCATCACAATCAAGTTGTTTATAGATTTCTTTGTTATTTGTTTTTCTTGAATTGTTTTGCTAGTTGCCGGTCTGACAGTTCTATTGTATCTTTATAAAATGATGATGATGATGATAATGATGGGGAAGCTACGTATTTGGAATTCACCTTGTAGATGTTGCTATTTTGTTTGTTGTTGTTGCCTTTGCTACAAACCTACCCCCCCCCCTCCCCCCCCACACACACATACAGTAATAGCTTGCAGTGCTGTGTGTGCCAAGGAGATACATCTCCAAACGGGAACAAAGGACTGAGCTGTGGGTGAGCAAAGTTTTCACAAATATTTGAGTAATCAGCCTGAAAGGAGAAGCTTCTACCAAATGAAAAATCGGCTCTTATAGATGAACGGAATGGAAAAAAAAAAGGCCTTGCAATTTTATGCTTGTCGCTCATGCAAGCGGTCCGTTAGACATACATGTTAGGATAGGGGAGAGAGTGAGTGAGAGAGAGAGAGAGAGAGAGAGAGAGAGAGAGAGAGAGTGTGTGTGTGTGTGATATATATATATACAAGGTGGGTGAATGAGTGAGCGAGTGAGTGTGTGAAACAGGAGGGAGGAGGGAGGGAGTGAATCAGTGAGTGAATAAGTGAGTGGGTGAATAAGTGAATGAGTGAGTGGGTGAATAAGTGAATGAGTGAGTGGGTGAGTGAATGAATGAGTGAGTGAGTGAGTAAATGAGTGAGAGAGTGAGTGAGTGGGTGGTGTGTGGGTGAGTAAATGAATTATTTTGTAAGTGGGTGGGTGAGTGAATGAGTAAATGAGTGAATGAGTGTGTAAGTGAGTGGGTGAGTAAGTGAATGAGTGAGTGAGTGAGTGAGTGAGTGGGTGAGTGAGTGAATGAGTAAATGAGTGAGTGAGTGTGTGAGTGAGTGGGTGAGTGAGTGAATGAGTAAATGAGTGAGTGAGTGAGTGAATGAGTAAATGAGTGAGTGAGTGAGTGAGTGAGTGTGTGAGTCAGTGGGTGAGTAAGTGAATAAGTAAATGAGTGAGTGAGTGTGTGAGAGTGAGTGAATGAGTGAGTGTGTGAATGAGTGGGTGTGAGTGAGTGAATCAGTGAAGAGTGAGTGTGTGTGAGTGAGCGTGTGAGTGAGTGAGTGAGTGAGTGAGTGAGAGAGTGAGTGAGTGAGTGAGTGAGTGTGTGAGTGAGCGTGTGAGTGAGGGTCTGAGTGAGTGAGTGAACAAAGAGGGAGGGAGGACGCGAGTCAGTAAGTCAGTGAGTAAACAGCTGAGTAAATTAGTGTGTGGATGTGTGCCTGAGTGTGAGTGTGTGGATGTGTGCCTGAGTGTGTGTGTGAGTGTGTGGATGTGTGCCTGAGTGTGTGTGTGTGAGTGAGTGGATGGGTGGGTGAGTGATAGAGTGAGAGAGAGAGTGAGTGAATAAATAAAGTGAGTGAACGACTGAGTTGCAGTAAATAAGGGCGGAGCGAAGAAAAAGAATGAGAGGAGGAAGGATTTTAAAGAAGAAAGAGGTACGAAAGAGAAAGACAGAGAGAGAGAGAGAGGGAGAGAAAGAGAAACACACTAGTTTTGATGCCTTAGCCCATCCATTTCCCGGCCCAACCAGCCAGTCCAGCCAGTGCAATCAATAGCGATCGATCGCTCGCTCCTTCCAGTTTGGGAAACGTAAAGCATAGAGAGAACTGGGCACTCGCTGAGATGTGCGCCCACTGTCAGCCGGGAAAAGAGCGAGGAGAGAGCGAGAGAGAGATTGAGAGAGAGAGAAGGAGAGAGAGAGAGAGAGTGGTATTGTCCTTCATCGTTCTTTACCCTATTAATCACAAACTGTTTCCATCTTAAACTTAATACATGTATACGCAATTAGCAACGAACAAAGATCCCTTCAGTGCTGCAAAGGATTAGATCTGTCGGTATAAAACCTAAAATCAAGGAAGCGGAGCTGTGTGAGGCGGTGATTTGGATTCAAGCGAGTCATAGAACGTTTGATGTACGCGTTTCCTTGTGCGGTCAAAAGAAAATGGGAAAACATGGCTGGGCCACAAGGCAGTTGGGCTTTGACTTTCTCTCTGCCTGACAGCGCTATGGAATTGTCAGGTTTGGAGGAGAGCCCGAGGAGCGGTATGGCTGAAGAGTTTATGGGCCGGACTGAGTGAAAGGAACCCGAGTTTGGGCGAGGGTGTGGGAGGCGGGCAGGCCCGAGTGGCCGCTGAGTGGATGAAGATGAAGAGCATTGCAGCGTTGACATTACAACTACTAGATCTACTGGCCAGTCCAGCTTGGCCGGCGGTCGGCTGGCAGAAGGAAGCGGCGAGATGGTGGACGGCAAAACAAGTCTTGCTGGTCTAAGGTGAAACGGTCATTTGCTGAGGAAAGCCGCGATGAAAGCTAGGCCATCATTCAATATGTCTAAGCAAATTATGAGAGGTTGTTTATTGACATGTTTGCACAGAATAGTACTAGTTTGTCACAACAAAGTTTGTCAGATCTTTTATTCTAGTTCTTTCTTTGCCCAGCTGTGCGTCAGCCAGGAGTTTCCCCATAGTGCTCTCTCTGTAGTGAGTTTGTTGTTATTATTGGTTGGTTTATTTATTTATTCATTCATTCCATCATTCATTCATACCTTGATTCACCCATTCAGTCATTTAATTGCTTTGCTTAATTGCTTTCTTGCTTGCTTGATTGATTGCTTGCTTGATTGCTTGCTTGATTGATTGATTGCTTGCTTGATTGATTGATTCATTCATCTATTGATTTGTTCACTCTCATATTTATTCACAAGCAGGAGGGATGAATTATGCAAACTTTGGTATTAACACGACCTTCTGTGTCAATTGATGGACCCCGAGCCAATGCGACGGCTGAGTCATTAAGTATCTACTCCTCGATAAAAGTATTGGAGGTCGAACCCCGCCGTGGAATAACTGGATTTGTGTGTTTTTGAAGTGACTTAGCAGAGCTTTGGTTTCTCCCTCGGAAAATCCTGAACTTTTTCAAGTTTTATCTTACATGCATTTACAAAATGCCTGTCAAGTCTGAGGCTCGGGAGCCTTTTTTCAAGTCCTTGCGTTATAGGGTGAATCTTTAGTACGGGTACAAACTTTCCGGAATCTATGTCAGTTCCCAGGACTCCCCAGCCGTAAAAGGATGAGCTTATCTCATATCCTAGCGTTACGGAACAATTCTCCTCAGCATTCAGAAGACCGTCTCACTTCCTATCGGTAGAGAACGACCTCGGGTCTTAACGTCTCGTAGCTGTCTCGAGCCCTAGCTCAACCTCCATCCAGGAGGTTGAAAGACCAAGTCCTGTACCCGCGGATTATAATCCGGGGCAGGCATTTAACAGAATGAACGAGCCCTAGCCTTGCGGACTGTGCGTCTCGTCTCCTTCAAGTTCTAACAGCGGAGAATGTTCAAATTCTAGTATTAGGGGGTCTATCTCAAATGTTAGTGTTTCGAGCCCACCTAGCAAGGCCTAGCGCCACGGAATCTGAGTCCAGGCAGTATAGAGCCTATCTCAAATCCTGTGGCCACGGAGCCTGGCTCGGGTCCTGAAATTCCGAGGTTTTGTTGACATCAAGCCTATCTCACGTTCTAACCTTACTGAGCTGATCATAAGTTGTAGAGTAAGAGAAACTATTTCAAACCTCAGCGTGACGCAATGTCTGCAAAGGCCAGGCGTGTGATCAAGGTATCGATACCTAGCGTTACCCAGCCTGTCACACAATGCTGTCCGCTATGGAACTTTCCCCAGGCCAAATATAAAACGACATCTACGTAATTCTATCACAACAGAGCCTGTCGTGGGTCTTGGCTTTACAGAGCTTATCTCATTGTTACAAAATCTGTCTCAAGGTTTGGTATGATGGGCAGTTTCCCAACTCCGAAAGTTTGGAATTCCGTTCTACATCTTAGCATTTGGGAGTCCAGTCGAAGCCCTACCGTCAGTAGACTACCCTAGGTTCTAACCTAAAGTGGATCCTCCCGTTATGTCATTTATCTACACTGTAGAACTACGGAATCGATTTCCAGTGAAGGCAGATTCTGCCAAACCCCCCCCCCCCACCTACCCAACCGCCATCGCAGCATGAACCTCATAGTAAACAACTGATTCAATCAGAAGCAAATTGGTACAGTGCTAGCGTTTAGATGGAACAACCCGCCCATTGTTTCATACCAGGGATGATCAGTAATTAAAATCTTCCTGACTATGAAGTTGTTTCAGACTTTCATCAAATTGCTGTGCCTGCCAACCTTCACTTGAACACGTGATCAGCATCCAGAGCGACACACTTCTCCCATCTTCTTCTGACATTGAAAGACCTTGAAAGTAGGTCATGTTGGGCTGGACGTGCCCCCTCAGAAACGATTTCATTTTCAAATCTGGTTCCTGTCATTAATTATAAGGCTTTGTCAGCGCAGAGTGTACAAGGGCTCAGTAATCAAGTAACCAGGCAGGATGAGGTAGAATATTAAAGCCACAACTGTCTGCAGCAACCATTGAAATAGCAGCTCGATGGGATGGTGACACCATTATTGTGACATTTTCCCACGTATTGCTTTTGGTGGTTTTCTCTTGAGGCAGAGGTGCTTATTTGGTCACAGACCGCATCTCTGCCTAAAACTGTTGACTAGGAATTGTGTGCTAGGGAGCACGATAGCGCTAAAACAATAGGACTGTTACTGAATTTAACCGATGTACCAACCCTGAAAATTTCATGAAATTCTGACAACCCCTTCATAACCAGGAAGATTTTGTAATTGATCCTCCCTCCTACTTTGGCCACAGAACTTTAGTGTGAAAACTGTCGACTTAACCGCCACGAGTTGTAGTGTCTGTCTGCAAACACAGGCTGAAGATGAAGAAGAAGAAGAAGAAGAAGCAGGTTTAGGATCGGGCAGGAAATTGTCTCTTAATATTATGCGGGAAAAAAGGTAGGGAAATGGGTCAACTTGCGAGAGGACAGCGTTTTGTGAAAGTCCGTTAGCTGTGAGTGACCGCTTGTCGATCGTCCAGTAGAGGGGCTCGTGAGCAGAGACCGTGGACTGGCCAATGCTCAGCCACTCCCACCCCACCCCTCCTATCTCACCCTCGCCTCATCTTCTCCTTCCTCTCGTCTTCTCAACTCATCCGCGCTGCATCCATCCTGGTCAGTCGGGATGGGAGTGGATTGGCTGGCTCTCCTCTCTTCTACACGATGAGTGAGGCTTATCCGCTCTCTCTCTCTCTCTCTCTCTCTCTCTCCCTTTCTCTCACTTGTCCTGTCCTTTCTTTTTCTTTCTGATTCCCTTTTCTCTCTGTCTCTCACTCCGCTCTTTCTCTCCGAAGAAGTTGTTCTTGAGCGTTTATTCTTCTCTCTCGCTCTTTCGTTCCTTCTTGTCTTTCTCCCAATTTTTCCTTTTTCCTCATTCGTTCTTTCTCGTATCCATAGATCTGTCACTCTTTCTCTCTCTTTCTCCCTCTTTTTCTTATTCTATATAGTCTCTTGCCAGCTACTCTCAGCTTCTCCCCCCCCCCCGCCCCCGCCCGCCCCTTTCCCATCGATTTCCACCGTCCATCCAACAAGTTGTGTGCTCACCTTTCTTTCTCTTGCTCTTTCGTTCCTTCCATCTTTTCCTGTACTCTCTCTCTCTTTCTCTCCCAGTGATCGTCGTTCACGAATTTTTTCCCCCTGTCATGCTCATTTTCTCTGTCTATCAGCAAATGAGTATTTCTTCTTCCCTCTCTCTCTCTCTCTCTCTCTATTACTCTCGCTTCTTTTTTTTTCTCCTTTTCTCTCTCTCTTGTTCTTGCCCAGGCTCCGTTTCATCTTGCATTTGCAAATTTGGGACCTCGTCATCAACCTATCTCCTGTTACATCCTGTATCTTTTTCGGTGCGCGCTCCCCCTTCCTCCTCTCTTTCTCTCTCTCTCTCTTTCTCTCTTCTTCAGTCTTGCTTTCCGTCCCTCTCACGCCCATTTGACAGCCCGTCCACAGATAGAACTTTCTTTAATATTTATCCTATGCTTTTTCCTTCTTTCGATTCCCCTCTCTGTCTCTCCATCATCCTCTTTGGATGTCCTACCAGGTCTATGTCCACTCTAAATGACCTTTGGTAACTAACTCTGTGTACATAGGGACATCAATAGCCACTGGCACAGTGAGAGTACTGGCACCTCCCTCCCCCGCCCTCTCCGCCCTCCTCTCTCCCTCAATTCTCTTCCCGAGTTCTAAAATTGAAGCAGACAGATATGAAGTGTAAGAAGAGCTTCCGGTAGGTGTGGTCAGTGTTGGGAGTTCGCACCTGCATGTTTGCAGATTGGCTATTTCCTGGCGTATGACGTCAGCTGCCAGGCAAGTGGTAAAATTTGCCTGCTTCAAATTCTCCACTCCTGGACCTTCTCACCAAATGGACTTGGAACTTTGTCACAGACTGGCTGCTTCATTTCCTGGGAAATTCGCTGAAAGGATAGCAATTTGTTTTTCAAACCAGCTGTTGAACACTTACAAAATACAGCACAATTTGTACTTGTTATTATTTTTAATTATAGTTATTATAGTTAATAAAGTTCATCTACAGCTGACGAGAGAGAGAGAGAGAGAGAGAGAGAGAGAGAGAGAGAGGAATAATAAAGTTTGCCTATGGAAGTTGTAACAGAACAATTCTGACGTATTAAATCTTAACAATTCATCTTGAAACCTTAGATTTTTTGACCAGTTGGTTTTCATTGCTATTGTCGGTTTGCTGGGGTAGCTGTTGGCAGTGTCATACTTTTTACATTTTTCTAGTCTGCTTTTTATTCTTTTATTAAACTCATATCGCCTCAGAAGATGTTGTATTCCTCAAATCCTTGATTAACCTTTTCACTCTGTCCAATGGTGTCAGGTGCAGTAGAATCGTAATCGTTTGATGCACCGTTTTATCCCAACACAAACAAACAAACAAACTAAACAAACAAACAAACAAAAGAAACAATCGAATGTTAACCTTAGGAATACTGACAACAAGTGTCAAAGTATAAGAATTCCTGTGGTGGCACAATATCGGTGTCTATAAAACAAGAGTTTATTATCAAAGACAATTACAGTACGAGTTTCATGTTACCAGAGAAGACAAGTTCAGGGCTGATTATCGTGCCTTTAGCCAAATCGGTGTTTTGACGGTGATAGGGTTAACTTAAGCCCCGATTAACGATGTTGAAACGACGACAGGCTCCTAGTTAAGCTGCCTGCCTGCCCACTGTGTTGTCAAGCTTGGCCATGCACGGCGGCTCTGTCTTGTATTGATCTCTCCTCCTCCTCACTGCCCGAGCGGCCGGCGGCTGAGATTGGAGTGAGTCGTACAGGAGTGGACTGACTGCTTGCTCTCTGCTGGCCGCTCGAGATGTTTACCCCGTGCATGTGCCGTGTCGCTTGATTGTGCCCAGGAGCTGGGGGGGGGGGGGGGAAGTCTGAGGTAGAACTTTGTTAGTACAGCCGTCCTGAGTGCGACATGAAACATGGTGGAGGGGGTTCTTTGTCTTTTTGTTTGTTTATTGTGTGTGTGTGTGTGTATGTATGTGTGTGTGTGTTTGTGTGTGTGTGTGTGTGTGTGTGTGTGTGTGTGTGAGAGAGAGAGAGAGAGAGAGAGAGAGAGAGAGAGAGAGAGA
>JBCAUA010024718.1:0-25000 GCA_038406235.1 Peronia verruculata
ATAAAGTAAAGAAAATCACACGTTCTGTACCTATCGTACGCTTGTGTTCCGAAACCGAGCTTATAAACACATATGAGGAGATAATATTGCAGCCTAATGCATTTACTGTTGCATTCCTGTCTCGTTATTCTCAAAGTCTGTAAATATCTTGTATTTACACCTGGATTTCTTTGCTTGAACGCTTTCCAACCGCGAAGTTCATCAGCCATTGGCGTCTGAGCTGTGAGACATGACGTGAAAAGTGTTTCAATTGTTTATGGCCGTCACTGACAAACAAATTTATCAAAACAGAGATGGTTCAAAAGGAGCTTTTAAGTTGTTTTATAGTTGTTTTTTTTCTTTATCCTGTTTAAAATTATTATTTCTGTTTTTTTTTTTTTTTTTGCTTATTAGAATGGGATTACACAACGTATCTGGAACGGTCATGAACTGTTCTCGTCACATTGGGTCGATTCATTTTTTTGTGTTGAAGATTTTTATGTAAATGATCAGTTTTCATGTTTCAATTTTGCTTTACTAAAGTCCAGTAAGGTGTCAGAGATGGAATATTCGCTGTCACTGCAAGATCAAACTTGATTAGATATAATTTAAAAGAAAACAGCCATATAATGCTTAATACATAAGTGAAACTGGTGGAAAGACAGTCAGCCTCATTTGAAGCATGATATTCTTAATTTATTGTAAAGAATGTCTTTGATCTTGAAATACGTGCGTTACTAATTGTTACTGGTAGCATGATTGTAAAAATCGATCACTGCCGCCACTTGTGGTACAACCATTTATTATTATCTGGAGGTCTACCTAAATTCACTTTAGGGCCACAAGTTATCAACGTGGGTGGTGGCAATGCACTAACAAGTACACTGTGGTGTGGAGATTGTCAATAATATCTTGGCAAGAGAGGGTGGAGTCCGTTTACTTCGGTTAGGGACAATTTATGAAGGAAGCACTGCAATATTATACAATTGCTAGAATTGTAAATTTATAGTTGCAGCGCCTTTCAGGAAAGCAAACACTGAATCAGTATCGCTTGACTTGCCTTATACAGCAGGATGGGTATAACCGGTCACTTCTCTGCTCAAGATGGTTGTCAAGGTTCACTTAATGATTTATTTATGAAGAAAGATACGTTCTCACTTCAGCTTGAATGGCGTAAGTGTTTTGCAGGCACCCTATAACTGTGGAGAAAACTTGGTTTTTATGACCTTGTTTCGACGCTCTTTATAGAATTTTAACATAGTTACGCTTAGACCAGATGAACAACAAATATGGATTTAATTGTTCACTACGGCAGTGGGATAAAATTCATTCCAAATTAATCAAGCTCTCAATACAGTTCTGTAAGATATTATCTCTGTCTAGTGCAGTTGGTTATGCCGACTTTAAGCCACCGCTGGCTAATCATATCAGTCAGATTATATTGCGCTGTGGTGTAAGTGAAATCCACAAACGTGGCCCAACAAAACATCTTTTCTCTAAAAAATACTATTTCCACAAAATGGCGAGCCAGTTTGCAATCTCTCTTTCAAACACACTAAATAAAATGCAATGTTTAAGAGAGTGAGGTGATATAATGGGTAGTCTCTTCATAGTGTAGTGATTTGAAAAGATGGGAAATAATGAAACATGAATTATAATGAAAAAAAAAAAAAAAAGTTTTATCAAAGAAAGTACACTAGATCAGTCTCGTACCTTGACTGGAGTCTCAATGTCAGCATATCTGAGTTGCTAGGAGGACTAGTATTGTTTCAACTCTGATAAGGTTAAATGTCTGTGTTTGTCTTGGTGTCCACATGTTTATGGAATTGTTATGTCTTTGCTATGCAGACATGTGCTATCGATAGGCTTATCGATTAAAGAGTGTAATCGGTAGGCTTATCATGTAAGCTTCCTTTTCCTATGGCCGGCACAAGATACTGAGGTGTTCATTCACTGAATTTTATTCCTCCATGTAGGAATGTTTACTAGTTTTCTGAGTTGTGTGGGTATGTGTGTGTGTGTGTTATTATTTTTGTTTCTTAAGCTTAATTATATATGTCCCAGGTGCCTTAGATATGGTTATTAATTAGTCGGTCATTGAAGTTTATAAAATCATTTTCATTTACTGTTAGGGACTATCGTATAACTGGATCAGCGATTATCTCATAAGTACAGTCAATTATTGACATCTTTTTCATAAGCCTGTCCCCTCTTATTGTTTGTTATGTGGTGCTGTTAGCACTTTAAAATTGTCAGTAGAAACTGTTAGTCTCATCATTTTCATAGTGACGTTGATAGTCATGTTTAAGAAACACCAGGGGATGCTGTAGCGCAATATTATAGTACGGTTCCTTCGTTTTTATACTGTGTGCTGTCTGGATTAAAAAAAAAAAAAAAAGCAATTTTTGACTGTCCCCCAGATTAATTGCCTTTCCCAAGCACAAGAGCTATAATATTGGTTGTAAAAATTTTCTTCTGGATATTTAAAACATGACCAAGGGAAAATTCTAAAAGATCTCCATGAAATGAAATTGGTTTATTTGTAATATACTTTTTTAAAAAAATCTAAGTGTTTGCTTCAAATGTTTCATATGATAATAGCAATAGTGATTTTTCTCTCTCTTTACAATACCTGTCTCTGCGACTCGGCAAAAAAACGTCGTGGACGTCGTGAGTTCGAATATCAGATCCTACCATCGGGGGATTGGCGTGATTCGAAGATTAAGATCCACATTGTTTTTTTTTTTTTTCCAGTAATTCAGCAGTTCCCTGGATTCATGGTAGGGAAGCCCGAGGTCTAGCCTTCTCGGAGAGTGGCCGATACAGTTTGAGGTTTCCTATACTTTTTATATGTTATGCACAGTACAGTATAGAATCCTTGGCAATTATAAGAATGGGATGAAGAATGGAAGAAGATGCTGCTGTCCAGGAAAAAATTTCCAAGTTCCAGATTTTTACCTACAAAATTTTTCTCACTAAAAGATGACATACACTTTAAGCCGAGATAATCCTACTTCATTTGGATTGAAAGGCTACATACATAATAAGAAAGATAAAAAATGGCAAAAGGAAATAACTTGGAGGGCAGCTGAAAAAAAAAAAAAAGAAAAAGTTTCTTGCAATGCAGAGTAAGATGAGTGAATATTTGACCACATAGACCCGTTGACACTGCTAGGGTTAAGCAGGTCTAAGTTTGTTTTAGATGTTGCATGGTATGATCATCGAGATGATTGGTTTGAAATTGGAGTGAATTAGAGGAGAGATGGGCAGAGATACCGTGTTTGACAAGTTGGGCATGGCTGTCAGTATTGGCTGTACAACACAAACTCAAACTCCAGACCCTCCCATCTGTTCTTCGACCAGAGGTCAGCATAAACCACGAGGCCAAACATAAACTGCAGGATTTGTAGTTTGTACATTCAAGCTGGTCAGAGTGTGCCACAGCTTTGACAGAGAGAGAGAGAGAGGGAGAGAGAGAGAGGGTGGAGGGGGTAGAGCGGGACGACGAAAGAGGGAGAAAGAAATAGAAAGAGGAGAAAGAAAATACAGAGAGAGAGAGAGAGAGAGAAAGAGAGAGAGAGAAAACAAAGAAGGGGAAAGGGAGAAAAAGAGAACGAGCTAGAGAAAGGGAGAGGGGGCGGGAGGAGAAGAGGAGAAAGGGACTGATAGAAAATAAGTTGAGGTGAAAGAGAAGGATAATAAATGGAGAGAGTGGACAGAGAGAAAAAGGGAAAAGAGAAGGGGTGAGGGGGAAGAAGTGAAGGCAGGGAAAGGACAAGGAGAGAGGAAAGAGCGATAAAGGAGGAATAGAAGGAAGGAGGAGATAATATGAAAGAGGGCGGCAAGAGAAAGGGAAGGCAGTGAATAGACAGAAGCAGAGAGAGGAAGGAGTGGGGCAGAGATAGGCAATAGAAGTGGGCTGGATGTGGGCTGGATGTTTGGAGGGCAGAGAAGAAAGAGATGAAGGAGCGTCACTGTATAATCGAGTCACATGTCATCTTGTCTGAAACTGAATCTTTCGTGGGGGGGGGGGGGGAGGTTTATAAGTAACAGCTTCCCTCTAAGTTTAAGAGTGTGTATTTGAGGCTGAGAAACAAGAACAGTAATGGAACCACTGTTGCTATGCCTCGCGTAGCCTTGCATATTGAAGTAGACCCTGGCCTTTGCCTCCACTGAGTCTAGTCTTCCACTTCCGTCAGTGTCGTGTCAGTGAATGCCAGATCATCACAATGCTGCGAACAGTGACATACCAAATCAACAGATGAAAACTAAGGCAAATGAAAATACTTTGATCCTAAAATGCAGTAAATAAAGAAGGCGAAAAGACTTGAACCATTTTTGTTTGTTTGTTTGTTTGTTTGCAAAAGGAGACATCAATTAATGTGGAAATAACAGACAGACTGATAATTTTAATTACATGAGGACACAGAAAAGATAAGGGATTGGTAGGAAAAAATATGCAAACAACAAAAGCAGGGATAAAGGAGTGGAAACAAGAAGGACAAAGTAAATAAATTATTCATTTAACTGAAAAGCTTAATTAAACTAAACTAAATCAGGATAAGACAAAAATAAATAAATAAATAAATAAATAAATAAATAAAATAAAATAATAATAATAATAAATTAGCTTGAATGAAGTTGTACAAAAAACTCAAGTAGATAAAATAAATTATAATTTATAGAAAGAGGTTAAAATAAGTCACGATGAAATGAAATGAAAGTGACAGAAATGCGCAAAATGGAAGTGGCCCGTCAGTCACACATACTGGCAGTCTGCTCCGACTTTAAAGTACATGCACACTGCTTGTAGTATAGGATTTTCCCCCCTAGAATCTTAGCCAGTCATAGGTAGGTCCTATTGTCAAGTGACTATTTCGTCCGTCATCACTACCATGTTCTTGATGTCTTTCAACGAAGCCACACTTCATCGGTTGAAAGACATCTGATAAGCCTGCTGCTCACGCCACCAACGTCATGGTAACGTATGGGTTCTGGGAAAGTAGAGTAACTTACGTTAGACAAAAGCGCCGACATGGACTGCTTCATGTCATGACTTATGGCTGAGGTTAGATATATGACATTTTACGTGTAACTTTCCTCTCATATCCTCACAAATTCCTGTTTGCCATGTCTTAAGTACTGATTTGGGAATTTAGGGCTGAAATCATTTTCTTTGCATGAACAGTTCATGAAAAACGCAGGTTATGAAATAGTCATTGGAGACTCCATTACACGGTCTGGTTTTGTGTGACAACTCTCTAAACATAGGCTATATATACATCACCACTGAGAGGCCTGAGCAGTTTTGAAAGGGGGGAGGGGAGAGGAGGAAGGAGGGGGAGAGGGGTGTCGGTCTGTTTCATTTCTGTTTCCTTTACAAATTAGCAAACTATTAAACACAGTAATATCTTAAGAAAGTTCTAAAGGCTTGTAACCGATCATCTTCATTATGTATCTCTGTTTATCAATAATCAGTGAAATATAATCACTATTCAATCCCTAAACCAACCAACCGACCGACCGACCGATCGTCCGACCAACCAACCAACCGAAAAGGCGATCGACCAACCAACCAACCAACCAACCAACCAACCAACCAACCAACCAACCAACCAACCAAAAACCGACAAGGCGACCGACCAACCAACCAACCAACCAACCAACCAACCAATCAACCAATCAACCAACCAACCAACCAACCAACCAACCAACCAACCAACCAACCGACAAACAAACAAACAAACCGAAACCGACCGACCCATCAACCGACCGATAGCCGATCGACAAATCAGTCTACCAACCATCCAGTCCTTCAACCAATCAACTACCAGTCAGCCAACCAACAAACCGACTAACCAGCTAAGCAATGAAAGAATCAGTCAATCCAATATGTTAAAGTAACGAAATACTGCATCTGTCGAGTGAAATAAGAAGGACAGAGAGGCACGAGGAAAGCGAAACAGAAAAAAAAAAGACGAAAGAAAAACAAAGAAAAAATGAAGAAAAAAAAAAAAAAGAGAGAGAGAAAGAAAGGAAGCAAAAGAAAGAAAGAAACAAAGAGAACAAGTCAAGCAAATTAATGTCAAAATAAAAGGGAAAATTACTTTGTGGTCCTTTTATCTTAGCGTGTGTTGACTGTACCTGTTCTGCTTGTTTTGTCACTAACCCGAGCAAAGACTCATCAAAAGAGATGGATATTCGTCATGTGTTTTTGACAGCAAATATAATTTATCACAGGAAAGATACGGATCAAACTTCAGAATACCAAGACGGATTACTTTAGAACAACAACGGCGCGGTATTTACAATTTGCAGTGACACGAGAGGAAAGTCAAGAGGCGACAAGAGGTGTCACATTCGATGTCAATGGCACCGCTATTGTTGACACTGTCACCGGAACTGCACAAGGAGATTTACCAGTCACTGATTAGCAAGCTCTGGCTAGACCTAACGGCGCTCGGCTTGGAGAACTGTCATCTACAGACGGAAATATCGCGGCAGGCAATCGAGCTATGTGCTGTGCGGGGGGATGATAGATCTAGAGAACCGAAAGCTCTTTAAGGCCACAATATATTTTGCCTGTTTCTGTTGTTTTGGTCTACGGCTCTCAGGTATTTGTGTGTGTGTGTGTGTGTGTGTGTGTGTGTGTGTGTTTGTTGCTGTTTTAGTTTGCTATAATTAGTTTGTCTATATACAGTTATGTTTTGTTTTATTTTGCCTTTGTTGTTTTTGTCATGAAAATATCCTTGCATGTAGAGCTTAAACTGCCAGAAATTTTATTTTCGTGAGAGACTGCTTCATGGACTAGACCATCGCCCCTTTGCAATGAAAAACAGAATATGGGGAGAAAAAGTAAAAAAAAGAAAGACAAAGAGAAAGAAGGGAAGAAAGAAAAGAAAAGAAAGAAAGAAAATAATGAAGAAAGAAAGAAAAAATATAGCTAGAAAACAAAAACACACACACACACAAAAAAGTTTATGAACATTTTCTGACAGAGAATAGTGATCCCTCCAATCTGTGGATAGCCAATATCAAAATATCCATCCCTGAAACAGGACCATTTGCATTAACCTTTAATATTATATCCATTTTTTAACGGATATTTATTCCCCTTTGTTCTTTTTATTTTTGTAAGAAAGCACCACTCATTGAAAGATAATATTACAGTTAAGACCAAACAATTACAAATACCAACAAAATAAAACGTCACTACCACTAACAAACAACAACAAGAACAACAACGACAGCAGCAGCAACAACAACAATAACAAAACAAACATACAAACATACAAAATCTAGTACAGATCTGAGTACAGACACGAAAACGTATACATATTTTCTGTTAACCAAAAGTAGCCGACAAAATCTATGTTGCATAATATTATTGTGCTATTCAAATGGCGTCACAATGAATAACTACCGAAGAGATGAGACCAGTCTATGACAGGTGACTTACATGTTACTACTATACGTTAGTCACGCTTATACATATTAGTACATGTAATTTCCATATCAATAATACCAACAATGTTGTGACGCCATCGATGGTTATGTGCGATGTGTGTTTTCCCCGAGGTATTGAATCAATAGCAGAACACAAAATTTCAGGGGAAAAAAATCCAAAGCGGAAGTGCCCCAGGTGTTATCCTGCGTCATTAAATCATGAAAACCACTCTCTACTTCTATTATTTGGAGGGCATCTAGGTTCAATCGGCTCACAGCGAAGAGTTTTAGTAATACATTTCCTACCCACCGTAACGTGGTCAAACCAAGAAGTGAGGCAAGTTTATGGCCGAGGCAAGGCCAAGGACATAGATGGATGGGGTTTCCAGGAATTTTGGTGAACTCTATTACAACAACTTGACGTCACTGATCTACGGTCACGGCGAAAGTCAAGACTAAAACCTAAATGCAGTATAAGTCTCATGGTATCCCCGTTTATCAGATAACGTTACTGAAGAAAGTGCGTCAATAGAATGATGCATTAATTCAATTCAATCGCAATGATATTATTCATCAAATGACGTGCAATAACATGTTCTTGTTTCTCAATTTCCCCAAAGTGCTGGAAATGACATGCCATGTTGCAGAGCAATGAGATTGTGGTGACTTACGCGTGGAAACACTTCACTAGGACTGTGTGACACAGTGTAGGCGTTCTAGCACTCCTTTACTGACCTCTTGTATTCTACTTGATCTGTCGAGTTGGTCCGCTCCATTATTGTGTCTGACTAGGGTTACAGTTTAGATAAAAATAGGCTCATCGGAAAACCTCGACAGAGGAGGAAACAAAAACAAAAAACAGGGTGATCAGACAGATAGACAGATCGACAGACAGACACACATGACAAACTGACGGATAGACTGAGCGAGAGGGAAAGATAGACAAATACGAGACAAGGAAATTGACCAACAATTAAACAAACTGTATGATCTAAAAAAAAAAAAAAGAAAATAGTAATAATATACTTAAGAGCAATGAGCGAGTGCCTGCAAAGGGAAGTAATGCAACATTATATAGAGTATCCAACAATATCGTGGATTATCTTTCTTGACATGAAAGCGACTTACGTCTCGCGTCTGCTCTTTATTCTCAATTTGTTATTATTATTATACACCACCATGATTTGAAAGTTTGCATATGATTTATGCTGCATATTACAAACGAATATGTTAGTATTTTCAACAGAATTTATCCACTCTGCCCTAAAAAATAAAAATCTTGCTTCAATAGTTGGTATAATTATGTTATTATGATGAGACAGTTGTTTAAAAGAAACTATGAGTCAGAGAAGAAGGGAACAAAAAGAAGAGAAAATGACTAAGTGAAAAGGAGTATGAAACAGAAATAAAAAATGGTGCTTTATAAATCTTTGTCTTCTCTAAAGATCTAACAATATACACAAACAGAAGACAGAAGCACTGGACTCTATAATGCTTTAATGATAAGTTCACTTCACAGGGAGGCAGTACATGTACACAGTTAAGCCACATATAAAAGCAAGGCTACAATCACATTTGGGCTAAACAGCAAAGGCGCAGTACATAGCATAGACAGAACTGACACAAGTGAGTCCCACAATTAATGATAGACAAAGGCTTGGATTCATGACTTACTCAGATGCGGTGAAGTTTCACACGTTCCTACTAAAAGATGTTTGGTGGGTATTTCCAGTCAAGATACGACCACATATAATGATCAATCAGTCAGATTTTTCTAGTAGGAGGATATTTGGTGGAATTGTAGCTTATGAAATGAAAACATACAATAGTAAGTCATAAAATCATATTAAGTGAGAGACATTTGGCAAAGAGTGTCTTTCATGAAATGTACATAGACAAAGATAGTTTACATTTGCTTGTTGATAGAGATATATCTGGCAGGCTCAGTAATAATCTCCAAAATACAACAGACTTTGAAAGCTTTTTCTAGATTTTTTTCAAATTAGAAAAAAAAAGAAAAAAGAAAAGAAACATAAAAAAAAAAAAAATGCAAAACAAAACATTTTTTTTCTACATTTTGCTTTATACATCTATCTAAATGTTGGTAAATTAACCCACAAATATCAAAAAAAAAAAAAAAAAGGCAAAACAAAACATTTTTTTTTCTACATTTTGCTTCATGCATCTCTACATTTTGCTTCATGCATCTATCTAAATACTGGTAAGTTCAACTCAGTTCTTGTTCATCTGTATGGAAGTGGATGAGAGAAATAGACATATGATATCTACATGGGTAAAGTGGTTCACACAGATCTGTATCTCAGGATGTGAGAGAATTCAGTATGGCAGTCAAATCATTCAGCACAACAAATATGTTAAGCTTACATTTGATACTCACAGATCTAGTTCTGTATGTGATGGTGCAAGATGAGACTAGCTGTATGACATTAAGTGACAACCACTCTCAACTAGCTTAGGACTGTAGTTAAATCAGCCACACTGTTCTGGCTCACAAACACACTGAGACATAAAACAATGAAACATCTTGCACAAAACAAGACTCTTGCATTAGCGGAATTAAATCACAGCAAACCAAACTACAGAATAAAGAAAGTTCATTATTAAAAGCAATTATGTACGTCTATCCACTACACAAAGTAAACTCAAATCACCCTGAATATTGTCTAAATAAAAAAAGGAAATTGCAAACCAGTATGACAAACATCAAAGGCAATAACATACAAAACATAATGCACAGACAGCTATAAATAAAGATGCTTTATGGTTCCTCTTGCAATATTATTTGGCCAATAAGAGCTGCTACAGTTCATGCTTCAAACTGAATTAATCTGCTGGACACAATTTTTTCTTCAGGCTGGAGATATCATCTGGCAAAACTGTCCTCAAATCTAAAACACTTTCTACTAAAAACCATAAGCACTAGGGTGAATACAAAAAAGGTGCCCATGAACATTTTTTTTTTAACATGTGTCAGACATATTTACTCAGTTTCCTGAAAGTTTCATTCTTTTAACATTGACATTTCTGTGTGTTATTATTAAGCAGAGGCATGGATCCTGAAAATGAAGTTTTGGGATTGCGATATCTAAATCAAGTTTTTGTTGTTTCTGGATGGACACTTGGAAGAATGAGAAAAATAATGTTTTTGTCAGAAACATCTTATTTATGTCCCAAAACAGCAGCGGCATGGACCACTGAGAAAAGTTTTAGAAAGATCATATAGTTTTGTCAAAATCTACATTTTCTTCACTTTTTCCCTAAGGCTTTTTTGTTTCTGAACCAACTGATAAAAATTTTAGTGAATGTATGTACTTTCATGGCATGTGTTACAACAATATACAGCCATTTTTTCTAAATTTTATTCATGTTTTCATAGGAAAATTGGATATGTGGCAGAAATTTGAGAAATCTATATAACTATCAACCCACACATTTCAAAAATTTGTTGTAAACTTGTATGGCATACAACCATAAAACAAATATAGGCCTATATTATTCTTTATGAAAAGCTGGTTTATTACTCTCCCAAACTCTTAAAGATTACGTTGAATACTTCAGGAGCCTTAGGTTTTTGCTAACAGTTGATTTTCAAAACACAAAATCCAGGATGATCTCATTGTCACAGCAAACGGATATAAAACAAACATTTTTCCACACATTTCCTCCAGTCTGAGCATAGTGAACCTGAATTTGAAACTTAAAATATCCTTAGTTCAAGCATTAAAAAAAATCACCCTCAGGACCCGCATCCTCTCTTAACAGCAACATGACACAATCCTGCATATTGCTGCATAGTGACTATGGACAGGAAGGGGAGCCCGAGACTCAATGTTCTAGATGCCACAGATCATCTTTTCTGCCATGTCTGGACTGCAATGTGAGGAGGTGTAATTATTCATAAAATGTCTCATTTGGCAAAGGATATCTATTACAAAATGCACGTAAACACTGATCCTTCATACTTTCCAAATGACATCAAGATATCAAAGTTCATGATTATGACAGAATAACTAAAATACTAAGCCAATAATTTTTGAAAAATCTGTCCAGATTCTCACTGCTGGCAACACATCAGATTTTTAAAAACTAGTGAAAAGTTAATACCTCAAGACTGGGTTTAGGAAAAGTGTTTGGTTAACGGCCTAAAACTCTGCAGATTAATATATGATTTGATGATGATGATGACTAAACTACAGTGAACCTTCTGCTTTCTTAACAGCAGCTGGCTCTCCATATCATATGATCACAAAATTGCAACAAATAACTTGACATTTCAGCAACCAATTTTCAGGTAAAGTCTCTTGAGGATCAAAGAGTTTCAATCAGGGACAGAAATGAAAACTGGGATGAATCTGACAGATAACTTATTGTGATGATAGGTGAGAGGCTTTCATTTTTCACACTGCTTAAATGTTTCAGCTCATCAGCATGCATGGAAATATTAAGTACTGTGGAGACAAATATACATGGGCTAAAAAAGTAAACATTGAGAGACAAAGTTATCTTAAGACCTAAAAAATGGCAATATTATGACAAAAAGGCAGGCCAGCAGCTTTTTTTTTTTTTTTTAATGAGCACAGAAAAAGTAAGGAAGAAAATACAATGACCACTGGTTTCATGTTAACTGGGCTCAATGTCTCTAAGGCTGATTCCTTCAGAACATGACATGCAATAAAATGATGAAACAATGTTAAAATGACAAAAAATGTTTTTGTTTTAAAAGACTGCCGAGATTCGTCCCTTGCTGACCTCCACTAATGCATGGTGTATGCAGAGCTTGGAAAATATTTTTAAAAACAAAGTGAAACAAATAGAATGTCTGAATTCAAATATGATCATAAATCCTGGCATTCTATCGAATTCAATGAAAAACAACTAAAACGTTTTACTTTTCATTTGGCTGATAGGTGAATTAAGATATTTACACCTGAAATGCCGAACTAAAATTGAGTATCCAAGTAAGTACAGCAAAATAACTAAAGATTGTAGAGCTCATATGGTTTACACTGTATGTCTTATCACAGCTTGGATTAAGAGCAAAAATCCAGTTCAAGAAAGACACATCATATGAGAAATAAAATCAGACTGCCATCTTATTGAAAAATGGATGATATAAATGGGCAATACAAAAGCACTACGTGAGGAAATGTAAAATAATGAAAAGCAGGATGAGAAACTGCATTCCATTTCATACAATGCAGAGACAATTACACACTTGGTAAGTAAATGGAATGCAGATGACGTTTTTTTTTTTTTTTCATAAATCAAGCATGATAAATTAACAGATAAAATTACATAAAATAATCACCTGAATGGTTTAAAAATAAAATATGAAAAGAATTTGGTAATCATTATCAACCCATCTTACATTCTATATACACAAATACTAAATACATAAAAAAATCTCAAGTTCACTGCACCCTGATTATCGCAGATTATCTACCCCTCCCAAAAGAGATACTTGTGTAAAAGGAGATATTTATTACTTCCCTTTGCCAGACAAATAAGGTATTAAACAAGCACTGTAAGGAGAAAAAAATCACTTGACTTCTTTGATTGATAATAATCATGACTAAACAAAAATATTAAAAGCTATTAAAGATGAATGTCAGTGCTGTATCATGATGAACCCACTGCAAATTTGGTTAACTTTGTTTCAATCTTTGGAACAACCAAATAACATGAACAATGTGTGAAAGGCAAAACAAATGATAAGTGAACTCAAATGTCTTAATGAGTTCTAATACAGTATCAACAAGTCTGTACTAGAACATCTGTATCACTTGGAGAAATGAGAGTCTGATGTCCAATTATTCCTGTGCACCTTTACTGATGTACGTAGAAATGAAACTTTGTTTTGGTGAAAAAAAAAATATTTGGCTGTGACTCCTCTCCGTTGAGATAATCTTGCTCATAGTTAAGCTCACAATAAGCATACAGTTTGCATGATCTGATGTTCTCAACAAAACTCCTTTTGATATCTGCTCAAAGCATGTGTTAAGGACAAGTGTAGCAGGCAAATTTTCAAAGAATGAATCACATGGGTGGATTTGAATTATAATTAGATTTAGTGTACTTAGCATCTAAACAAACATTTTCATGTTTATTCACAAAAATAATATGATACTCCATTTTGGCTGTTAAGATATAAATTAATTTTTCTTGCATTTTTCTCAAAATCATAAACCATGCTTTTTTTCATACAAATCTCTTTATATGTTTGTATTTTACAACCAAACACTGGAATGATGTATAATTGGGCATGTGTCTTGTGCACAGGTATATATTGAACATGTTAGGAGAACTACTCTATATTTATTGTATTTCTTTTTCAAGCCACTATGTTTTCAACATTACATGATTTTCAAAAGAAACGAAAAAAAATACACTGAGCATACTAATCTGAAAAACTTATGACCAATTATTTTTCATTACAACAAAAAGAATCCTAATATCTTACTTCATATTGGAGTTATATCTTCCATGTTTATTTCCAATAAACAATGGCAGCGATGACTTGCCATTTCCAAGGCAACAAGCAATACCAAGTATAATTTTCCTTTACAGATTATCTAAAGGTAGCCCAATGAGACACCTAAAGCACTGACAAAAGCTTTTCAGATATGCAGCAGAAAAGACCATTGTCCTTTGCTGCTGCACTTTCCTTTGGTGACATCTAACTCTTGATATAACTGGCCCTGTTGGGAGTTGTTACTCTGAGTACTCTGAGTATGTTCTATAGGCTTTAAAAAGAAATGCTTGTCAATTCAATTTCCAATGTCATAATAATATGATTAAAAATACTCATAAGTACTGGCACATTATATCTCAAGTACCACTGATTATGTAGATTATTAGAGGATGCCATATGCTTCGCAACCTTTAAACTAAACGCACAAGTACATACTACTGACAAAGTCTGAAAACATTTCAATTTCCTTCCCTGTCAAACTGACCAGTTACCATCACTTGCATTCAAGAACTATTAAATGTTTATTGAAGTATAAACAATGATTTACTTTAATTCCTATTTACATGGACAAAAACAAATTAGGACATCTACCCAAAACCAAAAGTATAACTATAAATGTTGGCTACGTCAGCTATGTAGAGGTTTCTTGTTATGAAAAAACAATGACTGCACTTTGTTAATGCTGAAAACAGAAAACTTTGTTCACACTGGTACTCTTTATGTATTCCCTGTTTTGAAATCAAATCCATTTTGGATCACAACACCAATCAAAATATTCCATTCACTTCAAATGACAAAAAAAGTTGTCAAGCATACAGATTTGTAAAATGCTGAACAAAAAGGTTAGAATAAATCAAGGAGCTGCTGAGTTTTGCATTACAGCAAATTAATGTGTTTTTTTTCAGCAGTCACTACAGAGGTAAGGTCACATACACGGTGAAAGCAATGTAAGAGAGTAAAGTTACTATGCATGTTATGACCGATAAAAAAACAAAGATGATGGCACTTGTGTAACCATTCACGCCAACACCATGAGAAAATATTGCTAGGAAGCAAAAGTCTCTGAAACGTCAGGCTTGTTCTATAAAATCATCATTGCACTGAACACAACAAAGTCATAGGACAAGAACCAACAACTTTGTCTTGCAGACGATGCTAATGTTATCAAAGAGTAGAGTACAGACTTTACACCAGTTAAGCACTGAAGCACAAAATAACTGCCTGGAAAAAATTCCCTTTACCATTTCTCTGATCCTTTCTATGGTCAGCTGTCAGGGTCATATAACAAATTTTCATTGTAAGTACCATATTTATTATGTTTTTTTTTCTGCATCAAAAATAAAATAAAAAGTACACATAAATGCACATGAAAATAGTAACTATCACGTAATAAAAACTCTGACACAGTGATAGCAATACAGCAACATTATGAAAACTCATCCATTTGCTTCTATCAAAAACTCTCACTTACGTTTTGTGCACTATATACACCCAGAAAGAGAGTCTGTTCCATACTGATAATCTCATATTTGTCCTCCAGATCTGTTTCACTGCTTATATTATATTGAGCAGTATATGACATTCACTTCGACACTTTATTCAGCTCATTTAAAAAGAAATATCTCCCAGTGCAATGTTTATTTCAAATTCATTTTCAAGTCTCCTGGTAGTACTGTCAATAGAGCCAATAACATTTTTTTTATAGGTATCACTTTCATGTGATTATAATTAAATTTAATACATAAGTTTGCTAATTCAACATTCCCTTCATGAAAACTTTTTGCCATGAGATGTCTGAATAAAGAGCAGATTCTACTTAAATTATTCCCACATTAACATGCAAATTACAAAAAATTATACCACTTGATAAAAAATATTTTACACATTTTGACACAGTATATTAGCACTAAACTGCAGCAATTAAAACAGTAGTGAATAAATGAAACATTACGAAAAAATTGCAAGACATCCTCAACAGAGATATTCTGGCACAAAGAGATTGTATGGTTTCATAATTCAGCTGATCATGTGCTCAGAGTCAAATTTAAAAAAAGAAAAAAAAGGCTGTAATGGGTTTTTATTTCAGCTGTGCCATGTGCCTTCACATGCTGGACATTTGTGACTGAGCACAGGGAGGCACATACTCTTTAACACCTTGGTGATAATCAATGTGCAATGTCATGATCACAGTAAATGGTGCTGTGTTCTCAGTGAAAATAACTAATTTCATGTCACATACCGCTCTTTTTTAACTAAATTCATAAGATACCAGATATTATGCCAGCTGTTGCAAAGGGGTTAAATGAGAAATCTGGTAAGTAAAAAGGAAACTTGACAATTATTATAGCTGTGAAATCTCAAATACAAATACGCAGTGCAAAAAGAAAAGATGTTTACAGCTGCAAAGTCTTGCATTTATTATATAATATGATGAAATGTCTGAACCATAGTTATGTACAGTGATCAAAAAACCTGCTGCAGAGACTGAATACCAATGCTTCATTTCCTGGTAAAGCAGATGAAGATAAAACACAAAATATAGACATGGTAATTCAAATTCTTTCACAGTATGGCATATAGAATATTGTGAGTGAATCAGGAATATTGCAAAAACAAAAAAAAAACAAAAGAAAAAAAAACAAAATTAAGAATTAAGAGATTGTTAGATCTATTATTGTTTTTATGAAAGATAATTGGACATTGCCAAACATTGCACACACAGCTCCAGTTGATTGTTTCTGATTGTATAACATAGTATAACATAATCTCACAACATTACATCAGGCAGTGTGAAATTCTCTGTCTTATTTGACGATGAACATGTTCTCAGAGTAAATGTATTACTACCAGTGGAGAGACTGTGCTAGACACAACTCTTTATTCTATGAATTGAGTTATGGTGCAGTGGACTACAAAAGAATGTCATAACTTACTCTACCTAAATAAATAAACAAAGTCAAATATTTTAATCCATCTACACAAACATTCACCATGTATCCTCAAATTCTGCATGTTTAGATGAAGACAACAAAACAAATACAAACACTGAACCATAAAATTATCATGTATTCTTGAGGCAGAATGGTCATTGCTGACTGTGTTATAAAAAAGTCTGGCACCTTTGAACAATAATGGGCTGTTATGTTGATCAAACCTCGTCCAGTCAGCAATATTTATGCATAAGCTAGGATGGTGTTTTTTCAATTGCTCCTGAACAAAGTCTATAGCATTGTTCCTTGCTCTGATTATTTTCCTATTATGTTTCAAGAACAAAAACTATAAAGAGGCAAAACAAAAAGATAATGAAATGAGAACAGCATTAACAGAGCACAAATGATTAACTGGCTTAAATTACGACATACATGAAGTCACCCAGCAACAATCTCAACATTTTAAAGAGAAAAGGAACATTATAATATACCATAGCTCTTGTATACAAAGCTTGAAATTTGCTATGAAAAATATATATTATGCTTCAAACCATGAGATCAACAACATAAAATATTTACATTGTTTTCTGCACCAAAACTCTTAGTAAACACAGTGTTTAAAATTAAGTATTGACCCAAATTGTCATAAGTACAATATATAAATGAAAGTTGCAAGCAAACTCTCAGCTCTTGTCTTTTTTTTTTTTCTTCTTCCCTTACACGGTACAGTACTGACAAGGCAAATTAAGTAAAGTAACTTATCAACATTTTACTGCTGTGTCACATGTATGTCTCACCTACACCAGGGCATTCTTCATAACCTTACCCATAGTATTCTTGCAAATGGTTAAGCTTACAATTCTGCGTCAGTTCTCAACTACATGAATGCCTAGTGCCTAGTGCTTGAAACGGTGTGCTACAGACTGACTATCTAGCATCCGAAGTCAGCCAGTACTAACTTTGGCTTTAAGCTGATGGCAATGGCTGCCACAATTACCTGGCAAATGAGCCCAAGTTGATCTGTTATGGTGCCCAAATGTTTTAAATCTAAATAAACATTTTTAAGTGGGCAGTAAAGTGGTTAAAAAAAAACAAACAACAGCAATCAGTCTTTCTACATTTCACAAAACAATTCTACTGGGGACACACTACATCAGTAGGTTGTATCAGATGATACCTGTGTACTGTCTATCGTTTGGAAATTTATGTAAAAAATGCAGAGACAACATGTCTTTAACCACATTGGTCTCTGGATAGTTCTAAGATCAAGAACTTATACTAAATAAACCACTGATCTCTTCCCTCGCAGGGAAAATATAACATAGCAACACAGCCTAGTCCAGCAATAATCTGCCTTGCCCTAGGGCCCTTCTGCCTTGTGAAAAGCAGTTCTTATCAAAGCAATAACTAAGATAAATAAAGAGTTTTCTTTTTCTTTTTTTTCTTTGGAGGTTCATTCCACATGAAAATTAATGTCCTAGGTTTTTTCTTAATCCTTGGCAAAAGAAACTTCCTACCTTAATAAAGGTGTATCAAAAAAAATAAAATGGATTGCATGCTGTGACATTACAGAGTTTGTTAAATAGAAGACAACTGTTGCCCAACCACGAAAATGAACAGTGGATGTGACAAACATTACTAAAATCCATATTCAGAAACAATCTATTCCTGGGAATACCAAATCCTTTCCATTATAAATGTGACATTTATATAAAGAAATTAGAGTGTCATACTAATCCATACAGGTGGTTACAGCACCAATGGCTATTTAAAATGTTCATGTTTAATGTAAAACACAATGCTTTCTTTGCTTATACAGCCTTTCTATGAAATTTAGTGATGATGAGTGACACCAGCATAAGCAAATATTTTATAATCCTTTCATGCCATACAAACTTTACTACAAAGTTAGTGCATTTCAACAGTGGGGAAGTATGGGCATGATAAAGACTTTGTTTATAAATGAACTGGCAAAGTGGGTGGATCTGTTTACCTGCCCCAGATAGGTAAAGATAATATGATCACATTTTATCTACTTCAAGTTAGATTGCTCAAATTTCTGAGCATTTGTGTAAGATATTGGTAATCACACATCTGGCTTTTGCAATGTGCAGTGGGTCACCAAATAAACATTGCTTGGTTATTATTCAACAAACTGATGTGCTTGTCAGCCATGGTCTGCTATCATGTTGTATAATCTTAAATCATTCATCCAGAGAAGGCTAGGGAATAGAAAAAGATATCCAGAGATGTTAAATTGTGGATGCAGACTTGGTGACAGTGCTATGCAGCTTTCCAATTAATGTACAGAGATCTCTTTCGAACAGTTAACAAGGCCAAATTTAGGGAAACTTAACATTTTTTATCTCAGTCCTCTGCTTCTTGCCATTTCCTCAATGCTTTTGAGAATTTTGAGGGGAGGTGCAAGTTTGGTCTCAAGCCAGATGGCTTGCCTGGTATGTCAACTATCATGTGAGTCCCTTGACCTCATTCAATTCAGCAGGCTGTCTTTTTCTCTGTTTCTCTTATCTCAATTTACTGAAAAATTCCTAATTTTCTAGACTGAAACAATTGAACAACTTTACAGGCACACCAGCTGTACACCCACCATGCCAATTCAACCTATAGGTGCCAAATGTTCCTTCCACAATCTGGAGATGCAATAATTATGCAGGAATAGATAGAAGATGACAAAATATTACATATTATGAAGTTTGCGTCTTATTTGTCAACTGTCTCAAACGGTGTTTTTTGTTGATAAGCAAGTCCAGAATTGGTTTTACAGATCGAACCTCAAATGTCTCCTCATATGTTTCCTAGGGGATAGCACATGAGCTTGCATGCACAGTCATATGTATTTGTCCATAGGCCAAGCTATGTTACTGCTGAGATGCAAAACAATATGTCATGTACACACAAATGTTTACTATGAAATGATAGTGTCTCTACTTAAACAGATTCCTTGAACTTGAACTACCCCCATTGTTTGTCACTACAGCAGGCTCTTCATAGCAGATGCCATAAACGTTGCCCTATCACAGGCTAATGCTCTGTCAGATTGTGCTCAGAAAATATAATGCTTGACAAAACAAACAGCAAGATAAAACTTGCATCTACTGGATTTAAAGAATTAACTACTAGAAGTGAATATCATCATGTTGATGTCATGGTATAGTATGCCATTATGATGAGGAAGATAAAAAAGATAGATTTAATACCCTGACAAACCAATATAATTTGCATGTAATGCCTAAGACTATAGCTTAAGGGATTGAACTGCACCCTAACCCTGTCATACCAGTTAAAAGCAAATGGAAATATTTAGAAAATTATTTGTTTAAATAAATAAACCATCCCTGTAGTTTCATCAAACAAAACTGCTAGAGAATTCATCAAGAATCCTCACAGCAACTTACTCCTCATCTTATAACATTCTGAAAATTCAAACCAGAGCTTTTTTCCTGCCTAGATAAATATATAACGGGATTTGCATTCTTCATTTGGCAATTTCTCCTTTATCAGTTGCTCAAAAACCTCCATAGCCCGCTGAGATTTGCGAATGTGAGTCTTTGAATAGAGAGGTTCTGCTGCTCTTCCTGGTTTGGATAGGCTGGACACCTTCATTCTGAGCCGTGACACCAAACCAGCATCGGAGGAGTCCAGTTTACCACCAGTATCTGGTGCTGCAGCACTGACCAGTGAGGTGTCACTCAATGACGTCTTCATCAGCGGGTGGTGTAGTTGGTGACATTTGTCTAGAATGGCTTCCACCTCTTCACTCTCTATGACATAGTACCCACCATCACCTCCCTCTTCATCCTCTTCATGACTGAACATGGCCTTTGTATCTGGCTGGGCTTTGCTGGGTGATGTCCCCTGACTCTTGACTTTCTTTTCACCAGTTTTTCCTTCGGTTTCAGTCGAGTTGTCTTTAAGACCATCTGCTTGAGAAATTCCATCCCCTTCTTTTGGCGCACCTGTACTTGCATCACCCTCCCTGCTTGTTGTCTGTGCCCCATCATCAAATTTGAACACAGTGTCTTCTCGAGCCACCTCTACACGGTCTGAAGTCTCTTTCCCCACAATAGGAGGGGATGAGGAATCTGATATAGATGAATGGCGTTTTTGATCTGCCTTCAGATGAATGGATGAAATCAGCACCTGTTTGGGACTAGACGCCAGAATACCACAGCTATCCAACACCACGTCCTTTGCTGCATCTTCCTCCAGCTTCATGCTGGCTCTCTTCTCTTCAAAGCTTCCCATCTCACTGTCACTGTCATACTGATCCTGGGCATAGCCGCCTCCGCCGCTGGCATTAGCACTGTTCTGTATCCTCCTGATCAGGTTCAAGTTCTGGAGATTCACTTTCAGGTTGGGCTTGGGCAGAGAAAACTTGGGCTGTGGCATGGCTTTGCTGAATGATGGCATAGTTGGTTTGCTGATGTTGGGGAGAGTGTTGAGAAAGCTCAAGGGAGATTTAGATCTGGGTGAAGTTGAGCCGGACTTGCTTTCCGGATGGATATTTAGCCGCGTGGTTTCCAAGGGCTCCTGTATCTCGCATGCTGTGCCAATCTCTGCTGATATGTCTCTGGGCAGTTTGATGCAAGCCAGAGAATTCTCCTGCTGCTGCTGGTGAATGTCCATGATTTCTGGGTGAGGCGTGGCCTTTCTCCTGGAGATATGAACACACATACTGTGATGAAAGTAAACAAATATTTGCTTAACCAAACATAAATTAAAAGCCCATCTAACATGTAAGGCAGTTGTCTACTATATTCTCTCTAGAAATCAATTCTGACAAAACTATAAGGAAACACAGTTGCCTAATACTAGTTATTATATGTAATTCAGTGCTAATCTAAATTCAGAATACTTATGAGCTTTGTGAAGGAGTGTTTCTGAGAAACCGATTCTAATTCCAAAATAAAAATACTGATGGTCTTTAATAAAACACATACTATAGAAAACTTCATATTCGAGAGAAGTATTGGCTAACCTTTCTAGTTTTGATTTCTCCACAATCTCCAAATTGATGCCCATTATTTCCTGAGCAGATTTAAAGGTGTCGGCGATGATTCTCAGAGAGTCTGAAATAGGAGCATAAGGATGAAATCAGAACTCATGGACATGAAATCAGAACTCATGGACATTTTGTTGTATATACGTCTCTACTGATTTCCAGCCATGGGCCAGATATTAAGATTTTACAGCTACTTGCCTGCATCTGCAAGATGTTTAGAATAGAAAGTAGCAAACAAAAGGCAAGTAATTTTTTTTTTTTTTGGCTGTTGCCTTTAAAAACATACACACACACACACATATGTGAATACACATATAAACAGAATCAATCAATCAATCATTCAATCAATCTATCAATCTACCAAGCAAGCATGCAACTAAGAAACTCATTATAGTAATATTTAAAATACAGATATTATCTGTACTTGAAAATGTTACACAACTTTCAGGAACAAACTAAAGTTTTTCCTTAGTAGAGGAAGAAATTTGCTTTGAAAATATTCATGATGAAACACAACTGATATACTAAGACAATATTTTACATTAATTTTCACCATTTCAAGTGTGTTCATGAAAGACAAAATGTAAGTTATTGAAAATGTATCTGGAAACATATTTACTAATTCCAACATAAATCTTATATTCAAGGAATCAAATTTTAAACCTCCTGGACATTTTACAGTTGTCATCAAGAGCTGGTGAGCTACTTCATGAAAAGACTAGATCTGATTGACACTATTGCTGTATGTTACCACATAACCCTCACCTTTAGCCTCGTCCTGTGAGAGCACAGCTGTGGGTTTGTTATTGAAGAATCTGGTGATGGGTGTCCTGAACATGTGAAACAGACCCTCCTCTGCCTGATAGTGGTAGATCATCCTTAGGCACATGTACTTGGATTTGAACATAGCCGGCTCCATTCCTGGTGACACCAGCATAGAGAACAGAATTTCTACATATGGAATTTACAATCATGAAAATCGGATGACAGAAAATGCAATGATTAGTGTTCTATGAATCCTTGAAGTAGCAGCAACAACAACAGCAAGAGAGCACCTACAGCAAATAAACACACACACACACACACACAAAATGATTTTAAAATGGAAACAGCAACCACAGCAGCCAATCCATCAGCTCTGAATTAACTAGATCTAGTCCTAACTACAACAGTTTTATGTTGCGGACAAGTGCCTTCAACAACAAGAACAACATAAATAGCTATACCAAACCGCATCCATGACAGCTACAGTAGTGACAACAACAAATAACAACACTAGCATGGGCAGCATAAGTTATTTAAATACCACGTAGTACTGATAGCAAAAACAATGAAAATAACTGCATCAACATCAACAGGGGTAATATAATGAGTCAGTAGACATTCACCCAACTGAATCTGACAATAATTGAGTCTAAGCATGTTTCTATTCTTACTACAGAGAGCCTGACATCTAAGCCAAATGGAACTTGTGCAAACAATACCAAAAACCACAATTTCAATACACTGTAATGACACACTGTTGTTTACTGTTGGTATTCACTAAAGAGCTGAAAGATCTGAACTCCAGAATATGTCATTTAAAAATGTACTTGATCAGTTACTGGTCGACAGTCACCTTGTATTTTAAAATATTACTATATAACGTATAAGGAAACTGCATTGATACATTTTACTGTCTTTAAAGCTCAAGAAAGAACTTCAGGTCCTATCTAAGTGTTGTGAGCTGACCTATCTCAATCTTGTCCACATCCTCCAGATAGATACGCTGACACTGGGTGACCTGCTCTTGTTCGTCATCATACCAGGCCACATAGACTGACCGCTGGCTCAGTAGGAGAATCATGTCCATATCCTGTTGGTCACTGTCTCCGTCCCTGAAAATATCAGCAAAGCTATACATAATGAAACAGATTTTATTGAGTTATTAAAATGGCTGACAACTGATAACATTCACGGTCAGAAAAGGTTGCTTTGTAATTAAGGTATTTACATACTTTTCTATCTTAAGAAAAAAAAAAAGAAAGAAAGTAACAAGGTGACAAACACTATTATGATATGATAATCACAAAATGTATCAAAGTGATCGTTTAGCAGCAATTTGATTTTAAAAATAAACAAGAACAGTGAGAATTAGGCAAAGCATGCGATCTGATGCATACCATAACTGTTTTTCCCAAGATCAATTGTAAGGATATCTATTTAACAACACAAACAGGCTTCAGAATGCTGCTACCTTACAATGAGATCATTTAGGCTGACCAAATATTTGCCTACAATAAAAGTCTGTGCTCTAAAAAACAGTTTCTCAAGTAAAACATAAACATATTTTCTGTTTTCAGTCTTGAGAAGCCATTCTTAAACCTGTAATAAAAATGTTTCTCAGGACTGAAAAAGTCTAAAGTAAGCAAAAATCACAGCTCAATTCGTTCATGTGGCCCTCAATTCATTCTCTAATTTAGATCGCCGAGTGGAGTTGCACCGAGCTGACGAAATCTTTGTTTCTTTGCTATTCAGCCACATTATACGTCCCTGCACTTACACAGGGTCGGCGTTGATGAGGGCCCAGCCTCCCAGACAGTGCTCAGGCTCCACGATGAGCATTCTCTTGGAGTCCTCGATCATCATCTTGACGTTCTCCTCCTTCTCTGCCGCCTCCAGCCCGTCCACCTCGTCCACCTCCACACTGGGCACCAGCAGGGCCTCGGACACCGGCTGACCCAGGGTCAGGTCTATGGCCGCCTGTCTGTGGGCGTCCCTGAATCTCAGGTAATATCTGACCATGGGCAGTGAGAGACAATAATGAAATAAGATAATCAACATTACTCTATATAGCTTTAGGAGTCTGTGGCTCTTTGGTTCGGCATCTGCTTCAGAGGGTGAAAACAACTCACGTCAGTGAGGTTACGGATTCTGCACGACTGGCCGGTTCTCTCATCGGGAGATGGAAGGACACGAAGATCGAAAGAACCACATTTTTCCAATGATTCAACGGCCCCTGGCTTCTTCTGGGTAGGGAAGCTCGACGTCTAACCTTCTCGGATAAGGACAAATATATTTCGGAGGTCCCATGCATACGTTAAGCACATTAAAGAACCCTTAGCTGTTCAAAATCGATGGAAAAGTAGG
>JBCAUA010024719.1:0-12561 GCA_038406235.1 Peronia verruculata
AGGACAAAATGTCGGGATCAGTCAGGATTCGAACCCGGAACTTCAGATCCCGAGTCGACGGCCTAACCGCTAGGCCACGACACCACATGTAGACCTGATCTTGGTTTTTCCAGCAACATGTGCCCAGTTTTCACTGAACGCCTAAGATAGATGAACAACAGTTGTTTGTTCTCTTAGCTTATGAACGAGCATCACTAATCCCTGTCATTTCTGAATAGATGTACTCAATTGTCTCCAAAATTACACTGAACTGAAGACTGAAGAAAGTGTATTTTCGGTCTTCTGTATTCTCACAAACATAAATGTCAGGGATGCTGAGACTAAGAAAGATCAATCACCAAAGAACTGACTCTCAAAATGTAACTGAAGGTACAAAAGATAAAGTAAAGTAAACCAATCTATAAACAACCTTCACCAGTATATTATTACCTTGTCCTTGCTGTCTTTTCCCTCTTCCTCCTCTTCCTCTTCTTCCTCATCTTTTTCTTTCTTTTTTTTGTCTGCACAGAAAAATGAGAATAAAAATACGATCAAGAATTTTTATTTGTGATAGGTCTGAATATATATGATAGGTTCTCTGGTATAAATGAAAAATGAAACAGGTTTAAGATTTCACATGGCCACAGTATAATAGATAATAATATTTTTTCACTACCAGCAGTAACTGCTGGAGTTCAGGCCAGCATGATGAAACATTTATGTTTTGAAAAATGATATTTTAGGATTAGAATGTAATATTAAAAGAGGCTCCATGAAAAATTTGAAAAATTACTCAAAATTGGCATGGCTTATTAGGACAATGTTTGAAAATCCATTGCTGGACAGCAGCTGCAAGCAGTCTTCTCCTATGCCCTTCTGTATAGTTGGCCTTGTCCCTTAGCTTGATTTTGTACACAGACAGCCAGCCAGTTTTCATAATGATCTCTTAATTCATCACAATATTATACTTCTCTGTGGCTGCAGTTACAATCCAGTTGTCAGACACAAAACAAAGATTAAAAAATCTTAGAATGAAATTTAATACATAAAATCTTGAACTTTTGACAACAGGTTCACATGCTGTATATAATAAGTAATCCAAGGATAAATGGCTGTCATATTTTAACTACAGAGCTTTTTTCAGTCATTTTTGAATTTTTAAAAAAAAAATGTTCCTTACTTAAAACCATCAGTTAAATTTGATTGTTTTTGGCAAAAATCACTTCCCAGAAAAAAACTGTACTGAAAATTTTTCCTTCCTCCTCACTCTTCAAATACAGTGGAGCCAGCGGAACACTGGAGAGTCCAATTAAGACTAGTAACATGTTAACAATGCTGACAAACTTACTGTCTTAAGTCACTCCACGCTCCTTGTAAATTTTTGGCAGTGGTTAAAAATATGCAAACTAAAGGGAGTGTGTTCAGTCGACACTAAAGAACATTGTACTTGCAGTAGAAGCTTTTCCTATTGGCTTTAATTTACTCACAGATCAGAGAGTTCATAAAGACATTGATTAAAAGACTTCTACAAAAAAAAGATAACTATAAAATGTGTAGGACTGAAAGAAACAGAGACCACTCGGCCAGCACTGACCATCATGAAAACTTATTAATTATAATCCATGTATCTGGTTGTAGATCACTTCAGTAATAAAACTAAGGAAACACAAAGGGTAACAAAAGCAGTCGAGCAATCAACAATATTAACATTAAATTTATTGTTTGGACCTACTTTTGAAATATGATTACATGGCCTTGATATTGGCAGCAACAACACTGTAAACTGTGTAATTAGCAGGTTACAACTTAGAATTGGCATGCAGCTGACCAATACATAGCATATCTATGTCACAGGCAGCTTAAATATGTAAATAGTTGACAGAAAGGTAGGTGCAAAGCATTCATCTGGACATGAAAGTCTGAAAATGTCTCAATGAATTTTCACTGTCAGATATGCATCATATCCTTGGCATGAAATAACAGCATCCTGGACAATTTGTGGCAAACATAAAACTGTTCTTTTTTTTTTTTTTTGTTCTCCTGAAAATCACCTATTTTACAGTTATAAGGTTTGTGCCAAATACAGCGACAATATACATGAAGACAGAATATTGTATAACTTAATGAAATTATACCTTTTTTCCCTTTTTTCTTCTTTTTGTCTTTGTCTTTCTCTTCTTCCTCCTTCTCCTCATCTTCTTCTTTCTTCTTCTTTTCCTTCTTGTCTTTCTTCTCATCCTCTTCCTTTGATTTTTCTTTCTTCTGCTTGTCTGAAATCAAAACAACAGTGATTGAAAAAAAACAACAACAAACAAACAAACAATAAATACACTAGGGAAAACATTGTTTTCAAATGATAAACTTTGGGAAAATTCCAGTGAATGATCCATTGAAATACCATCTGGAGAAATGAGTGTTTAATCTATTCTTTAATTATGATCTCAATTTCATTTCATCATCTTATATCTTATTCACTTAAGAGGAAATCACCATATGAAGATGAAATTATTATAATTCTTAGAAACAATTTATAAAAGAGCTCAATTTGAACATTTTTTACTTGTTTCAAGATACTATTCTTTAATGACATGATCCACACACACTTGAAAACTATGGTTCTTGGGAGGGTCTGATAAAAAAAAACCCAACCAAAAAACAAAAAAAAAGCCTGTCTTCTATTTGTTGAAAGCCTTGTCTATCCTGACAAGATCACCATGTAAAAATAAAATAAAAAAGAAACTGTGGTCCCAGGGGAGAAAGCTATAGACATCCCATTCCTTTTAGGCCAAGCAAATTAGTCCTGCAGCCCTTCTCTCAAGATTATCACACAAATCTAAACTATGACTCTTGGAGAGGTAACTTGGAACGGCTCAATGTGTGTTTATTCTAAATCTCCTCGAGGCTAGAAGAAGTTCGAAATTGACAAAGGTCTTTCAACAAAAATCTGCTAATGTGCCAGAGCCTAAACTGCAAAAATTTTGATGGTATTAGTGGATGCATGTCAGTCAAAGGATTACTTTTTTGTATGAAAGCAGTAAACCTATCAAAAACTGACGACTAATCAAATACAATATGCTTATCTTGAAGTAAGACAACATGAAACAGGCGGGTCTGAAACAAAACTATTGCAAATATTGCCGTTTACCCGCATCTACATCTGTCTCCATTTTTTCATCATTTTCTTCCTCTTCTTCCTCCTCCTCCTCTTCTTCTTCTTCTTTTTTATCTTTCTTTTGGGGCATCCTTCTTGGCACCGGCCTTGGGCCATCAGCCTGTAAAACACAATCAGTATAGGAAATAAATGTTACATTTGATGGACAATGACACAGCTGTGGCAACAAATGATAATTCATTTTGTTTCTCTTGAAAAGTCTTTACATATATTTTTTCAAAGGCTAATAGTGAGCATCATATAGCTAACTTAAATCAATAAGCCTACAGAATGTGCAGGTTTGGTGTTGCATGGGCAAATATATCCATTTCACATCATTTTCTGACCTCACCTACAAATATCATGGAAGGAAATCAGATCAAGTCCAGGAGTGTAATCCTTACTTACTTACAAACATAGTGACTTATTTACTGTTTTCACTTGTAGGCACACTGGAATTAGACAGTGAGACCCATAAATGTTCTTTCATCCCAAATCAGCAAAGGCTGATCAATCTCAAAAGTGTAGCCAGATATCCAGCTAGTGCCAAATATTATGACAAAATTCATAGGCATAGTTCTCATCATGAAATCTTAAGCATAAATTCTGATCTAACAACACATGATGAAACAGTCTGAATATGAGGAACGGGGTAAAAAAAAAAAAAAATAGCAGTGATAAATGATTTCAGCAAAATGTTGTGCATTGCTATATAAAATATTGTGACAGAGTTAAAATTTAAAAAACCCATGCTTATTCTTATTCCATTCATGAGGAAAGGAAAAAACTTGATTACATTTTATTACAAATTCATTTTGTATAGCTCTTCACTCCATATGGAAATAATGTAAAACTGATAAGGTTACCCACAATGACAAAAAGGCCTTGTAAAGTTACATTTTACCACCCGGGCGCAAATTAAAAAAGAAAAAAAAAAGAAAAAAAACCACTAAGAAAGTCAGAATGTATGATATTCCAAAAGATTAAAATACTGGCCAAAAATTGGAGTTAAAACATAGTGAGATAAGAATTCTAAAAAATATACAAGGTAAAACAAGTACAAGTATAAATACGGGAATAATAGGTCAAGCATGCGAATAAGGGGATAGCAATGGAAGAAAGAGCTTTAGGTCACAACACATCAAGATTGAAGTAGGATTGATTGGAGTTACTGCTTTAGAAATGAACAGTAAACCCTAAGGAAACAAACACACATTATATACAGCTTTGTTTTCACTTCTGTCTACTGTGCAAGAGCCAACTGGCACTCGGCTTCTGCTTTCCCATAAGAAATGTCGAGTGGTATTTAATGCTATTAACTGAGATACGACACAATGAAATCAGGCACTCGTCAACTTATGACAAGTGGGGTTATTGGTGTCAGTCTGAAGATTATTCATTTCCTTTTCTGTGGACAAAAAATATTTCGTTCCACCCTAATTAGAAGCTGATATTTTGGCAAATAAAAAATAATGGATGTGACCTGTTCCTGCAGCAGAACTTGGTGATAAAATGACCAACCACTTTTGTTAATCCTTATTAATCCTTATTAGGCGGTGCCACTAAATTACAATTTTCAGCCGTTTACTCACTCTATTTCAGTAAATTTAAGATTTGATACAGAGAGGTTCTATGAAAAAAAAAATATTGCGATAAAAATTTATTCACTGTTGAAAAACATGATTTCTTTGGTCGCCTATATTTGACGAGCACCTGATTTCATCATGTCGTGTTTCAATTGCTACACAAAGAGGCAGATTATACACCCAGTTTAAATTCTCATTGCTGTTATGTGCCAATAATCAGATTACGAAGTTGTTCAAAAGACTCTGTGTACAACTGTGAAATGCTGGTCAGTGGTCAATCATTCGATCAGAGGAACAAAAAATGGTGGATGGTGGGCTCACTGTAGATGTATCATGTACATTTTCCAACAGTTACTGATTATCTTCATGTGGCTACAAGTATTGCAGGTTTAAACAAAATGAATGATAGGTTTCAACAAAATATAATTGCTTGGTAATGAATGACAAAGACACATATGGAGCTTACAAATGGGACAGTTTGTTCAACTTATAATTTTAAAAAAATTAGAGGGTGCAGACAAAAAAAAAAAAAAAAGACAAAAAAAAAAAACCCAAACAATGTGAATAATTTACAAAAAAAAAAAAGGACATGAAAATAAATTATGAGATGGGCTTGAGCCGATGGGCTAGAAAACATTAACTACAACACAGACAAATTTCAGTTACGTATTAAAGAGATTAAAGAAAACAAGATAAAACTGTTCACTGATATCTGCAGTTGCAGAAAATCACTATCACATTCAAATAATAATATGTAATCTTCTAGTTTGCTGGACAAGCAAGTATTGATGGGGGTTGATAAGTGATTCAGTAAAGTCTTAAATTCAATTTTTGTTTCATTTTTGCTTTGCAGGTGTCTTTATTTTTTAAATTGTATTTCAGCACCCTGTCATATGTCGAGATTGCTTAAGATCTTCAAAATTCTTATGCTCCTTTCGAGATACCGACATGAATTACCTGAACGTCTATCTGTGAGTTTAATTGAACAGCACTTTTGACCACATCTATATATATAAGTTCACATTATTTTACATCTGAACTCTTAGACTCTTAGGCTTGGTTTGGGACTTTAAAGGGCTTAAAGTGGGGTAATGAATTGTGAAAATATGAAAAAAAAAAAAAAGAGTTATCTCCATGTCTTGATTGAATAGACATATCATTGTGCTGGGAAATAAATACTGTGCAGACACAGAAATAGACAAGAGAAAAAGATATTGCTAAGTCTCAGAAATGGCCATGGGTGAGCGTAGATAGTTCAGCAGAGATTCTGTGAAGATGAAAAAGCTGGGTTTTTAAAACAATATTCTCCTGTAATTTTAAAATTAAGTATGAAGATTTGAGACAGAGCAAAGACAAAATATGCCCAGGTGTATAGATTTCATCAAGCACCATGTAGATGAAAAATGAACAAATGTCAAATATAATTCCAGAAAAGAACAGAACAAAGCAGATTGCAAGCCACAGATTGTGAGGATACCACAACCTCCACCGCCTTGATCAAAGCCATGATGCAAGCATGCCTGGACTGAGGGCTATATATGTGTTATATATGTGTTTAGTAGATAATCCACACCTACATCATACATCAAGCAAATGGCACATCTATGATAAATACACAAACATCAAAATAATGAGGGACAAAAACTGCACTCCACAAAAGCTCTTACTATGGCAGCCACCTCCTCTAATTTGCTGTCTTCCACCAAGATATCCTTCTTTTCTTCTTTGTCATCTACATTTTCTGTTTCATTGTCATTTTCATCAACAAGCTGTAATTTGGCCACAGCCTCCTTTTGAATGATCTCCTCTCCCATTTCATGGTCATCCGCAGCTTTATCAGCCATATCATCTTCTGTCTTACTCTCCAGATGGGTTGTCACCTCAGAAACTTCCTTTGCTTCATTTTCATTTTCTTCCTCTGCTCCATCCTTTTTCTCTTCTCTCTCAGAGATTTCTTCTTTCACCAGTGATTCATCCTTGACTTTCTTTTTTCTATTGCTGTCACTTCCATCATCATCCTCCAACTCATCATCACCATCACTGCCGTCCTCCATGGGTTTCTGAGCCTGAAAAGCCAATTGTCATATAAGCTGGTCCAACAGCCACATGCACAAATGAAGCATTTCATGCACAGCTCAATAAAACAGAAAACAAAACAGAACGTCAACAAAAAAAATTGAGGAACAGTGTGTGAATTTAGGCCCTCTTTCTGTTTTGCACTGAAATTTTTCTGTGACAGTGCTGAGCAACCATCTTTGAGAATGGAACAAAAAGGTACAATGCAAACTGTGAGGACTCAAAAACACTAATTAAAGAAATGATATTCCACTGCTGCAATAAATTGGCTCCCACTGCATCAGGGTATTGTGGCTACCATTATTATATATTTTGCTTACTCCTAGCAAGTGATTCTCATGTCAGGGGAAACTGTGGCCTTTCTACGCCAAAACCTTTGTTTTGTTTTTAGGACATAAATTTTGTGACACTGAAAATAATATTATCTGGTCCTTTTTCCCAAAACAAAACAAAGCTTAGATCTGTTGACACAAAAATGATTCCTATGTTCCATTCTGACATCAATCATAGAGCTGAACATGGATTTTTTTTTTTTCTTTCTATTTTTCAAGCCTTAGGAATCTGGTAAAGACATCTAAGGGAATAATTCCATTCAGCCAGAATTGAAAAGTGCTTCGGATGCTAAAACAAAATTAAGTTACTATAACAACTCAGAGTTTAACATTTTAAGCCCTTTTCAGTGTTGTCTTCAGATAGTGATATTTATTAAAATATCTCTTAGCATTCATCAAGCATGTATTCAGCCCTTCTCAACCAACAAATACACTGAATAAGAGACAATTATCGCTAAACTTGTCCATATGTCAGTTCACAGGACTATGAGTCTTTCTAACATCACTGCTGCATTTTTCATGTTTCCTTCTGAGAAATGTATGAAAAACTTGTCAGATACCATTCAATACAGGAACATAATGTTATACAAAACTAAATTTAAATATTCTATTAAGTACAGATCTATTAATTTCGCAGCTCTGTACAATGCTCTTTTTGAGTGAGAAAAATATTAGACAGTTCTTAACATTAAACTGCAGATTACTTTCATCCTTGTCATAGTAAATGGATTAGGAAAGGACTGAAAAAAAAAAAAATAATTAAAAAAAACATATAACAACAAATTCTTTGTTTAAAACTTGAATTACAAAATGAGACTGTGGAAAGGTATCCTGCCCAAATTCTGATGGTAGAGGATTAAAAACTTACTACCTAACCAATTTATTTACCGGCAGCATATTTATAAGAACAATAACATCACAAAGTGATCTTTGACAGAAGCAGTCACATATGTGTGATGCAGATGGTGGCACAAACATGTGAAACAACACAACACAGGAGATGATGTGATTTTGTGATTGTGAACATAACACATTGCCCTGCACTTCACCAGTTTTTTACACAGAAGCTGGTGACAAAGTGAACTGCTGAACTATCTACATGTATATACTAGTCTGCTTGCCTAATTGTACAAAAAACAAAAACAAAAAAATCCTCTTCAATTATAGATTTGTGATTTCCAGAAATGAAGTACATGCCCCATCATATTTAATTTTCTGCTTGATCAGTACATCTGCACAGAATATTGTTAGTTACATTTTATATCTCTGGACTGCAAACATTTTCTCAACATTAGATGCATGTCACTGCCCACTTGGGTGTCCTATTAGGAACAGAATTCTCATTTATCTCTCAAAGCTTTTAATTTCATGTCCATTTGTCTGAATAAAACAATCCATGACAGTATTGGCATTTAACAGACAATGAATTGACAAAAATCATTAGAAGTTAATAAGATTAAGGTCATTTGAATTTCAATGCAAAAAATAAAATTTATACTGAGGTGAAACCTACTGCATCCTGCATGCAAAGTTTCTGTCATCCTATTCCACACTGTATACTATGCTGATCTCTCATAGAGCCTGTCAAAGGATTTCCCAGGAAACAAAATCTGTTTCTTAATCATTTGCGGTGCCCTTAAAACAATATTATTTGAATAACCTATGCTTAAGTCAAAAATATCTATGTATGGATGGATGAAAAGGCCACGTCACAACTGATGTAACATTTACAGATAATAATTTTCTCTCTACATCTCTCTGGACATGAATGTTGTGGTTAGCGCTATGTCTTTGTTTAGCATTAGTTATCTGATCAGATTTAGCAGTGAAGGGTAATAATAATGATAATAATAATAACAGGAAGAATAATATTAATAGTAATGGTGATAATATTCTTAATAAGCTCCTCATCTCCAGAAATCTAAAATTTAGCCCTGACCACCTACTTTAGAATGCATAAACAGCAGATTTTTTTCAAGTCTGACAAGTAAGTGATTTACACATTCCCTGCTAACCCTTTGTCTAGTTTTCATTGAATTGCTATAATTAGCGACTATGAACAAGAAATATCAGAAGCCCTAGATAACTATCTCTATCATTTTCAGTTTACCAGCTTTAAAAAAGAAACAAAATTCTGTCTTTGCTGTTGTTACCTCTTAGTGCAACGTTCAAAGCATCTTTTCAACATTCCTGTTAACTGTTTAGTCAGTGCATGTGCATTATGCTTTATTAACTGCAACACTAACTCCATGCTGAATGCTCAAAGGTCCAGGATAACAATACCTGAATAGCTGGTAAATGCCTGCGAGGTGGAAGATTTCTTCTGGGAGAAATGGGTGGCTTTTCATGTTCCTGGCATATATATACATGTCAATATTTAGTCTTATATGTCCATATGTTTAGGTTTTATATGCCCTCACATTTATACAAACAAATGAAAGCTGAAAAATTACAACTCTGAATTTGCTTTTAACATATATTAAAATTCAATCAATTTTTATGACCCGCACGCGATGCATTTTCATTGCTTAATGCATTATCACTGATTCATAATGTTATTCCAAAAAAGAGAGAGAAATCCACACAAAAAAAAATAAATAAATAAATAAAATAAAAAGCCCTACCATTTGCAGGCAAATTTTTAAAGTATTTTATTTTCACTAGTTCCCACCTGGTTATTAAAATGGTCAAGAAAAGATTGTGCGCCCTGGCTTACATTGATCTCATCACATAACCCAAGGAAATGACAGATTATTTGTGGCAGAGATTCTAACTTCATCTACTTCCACACCCAGTGCAGCAAGCAAACCATAAATATATACCTGTAATGTTTTGCGTGGTGTTCTGCGAGGTGAAGCTACAGGTGGAGATAGGCTGAGAGCCTGATGTGGCAAAGAAGGATGTATAAATGAAGAATGAAAATGAAGAATGTACGTGAGAAAAAAATGATTTAAGTACACAGTATCTATGCAAAGACAGATGGCATGTGACATTTATTCTTTCCTGATAAATAAGCTCAATATTTTTATAACATATATGAAAATAATAAAAACTATCATTCAGTGCTGCTGCTGAGTACACCTGTACTGAATCTGGCTTTTTTTTTTTTTTTTGCTCTGGTCAAGAACTTTTCCACACCACTACACTAGCAACTGATCTTAAATTCTTGTTTATTCTTGAAATTACTATCTTGGGACTGTAGACGGCTGGACTGAACAGCAGTAAAAAAGGGCTTCAGACATTTCATGCAACATCTTTACTTGGAGTGATGTCTAGGAAATGGAAATGAATCTTGCAAGATAAAATAACATCATAAATGCATTTTTTTTTCTCATCTTACATAGATCTCCTTTCCTTTTCTATGCTTTCTTTGTTGTTGTTGTTTTTGTCATTCATGCAAAGAAATTCTATTATTCGTACACATGGAAAGTCCCTTTCCCACTGGCTAAAAAATTTCATCTAATTGCAGTTACAAAAATCAAAAAGATGTTAATCATTCTATAATTATCAATTTATGTCTATACCCCCCCCCCCCTTCCCAAATCTAGAACAACACACTGTAAATTATAAAATGAAATTGCTTTGGGAGTGTGGCAAAATTTCTCGTTGAGAACATAATGATGTATGTATGGCAGATCTTCATCCAAAGGATAATGCTGATGTTTTTATAAGGTCTGCTGTCTCTTAAAGTGAAAACAAACAAAAAACAAATATATCAGCGAAAGAAAACAAAAAAATGACAGAAAGGAGGAACATGAGAAGAGATAAATATGAACATTCCTCTTTTCCCTACAGACAACTTCGCTTCATTCCAAATATGTGATTTGCCTTCACTGAGCTGATGACAAAAGAGTTCAAACTGCCCACAGGAAACACAGTAAAGAGAATTCTGACTGACTTCCTAGATAGTACAACTAAAAGATAATCAAACGCAGGACCTGGGAGAAAGCCTGGCTATTCTTGACAGGACATACATGTCAAATCAACTGAATATATTTTCATAATCTTCTCATTGCCATACCAGTGAATTCATGTGAAAAATCAGCCCATAATCTAGCAGTGCTGTGCAGAACTTATAAACTCATGGGAAAATAGGTGACTACATATAATCAGGTACTGTTGCTAAAATGTAGTCATTGGGCATAAATTTCAGTCTATTCTGCAAGATGGTTGCTGAGCTTTCATTAAAGCTTTAGGCTTTTAATTCTGATCTGATAGTTCATTTTTTTTTATGCAGGAAAACAATGAAGCTTCCCAAAATTGCTTGGCACTGAGGGGAAAATTATTGTAATGCTGTCAAAGAGCAAAAAGTCAAATCCCTATAATTAAGCTACAGTGATCTTGTTAACATTGTCCATAGCCCTGGTAATGTGGGTGCAAACTCTGAATAAACCCTTGAAAAAAACTAATTCGAAACTAAATAAACTGAAAAAGATAGGTCGTAACGACTATTCTGATTTGTCAGAAACTAACAAGAAACAGAACAAACAACTTCACATAAACACTTGCAAAAATCATAAATGACATAGACACAAGAGATCCATTTCCAGCTAATTCTGATACATTAAATAAAGTTGAAGATGTCTGCCGCCTGCATACAAATTTAACTAGAAAAATGGAAGTTCTCCATGAAACCAGAACAGTCAAAATAGCAAGTGAATGACATTTCCAAAATAGTAGATCAAAACTGCAAAGCTTTGAAATATATGGAATATATATGACTTGACACTAATAATATTAAGGAAGCGCACTGGATATATCTTTTATTAAGCAAAGAAATTATTTTATGAATTTAAACATACATATACAAATTATGTCTAGAGTTAAAAGAGAAACATTTTCAACTTAACCTAAAATTTTCTAAAAAAAAACAAAAAAAACAATAAAACATTTATATGCATTTTGTACATATATATATCTATAAATACATAAGACAAATTTGGGTGTTTTGGGGAATAGCAAAAATCTGTTTGAGGAGTAGTAATGAAAAAAAAAGTATGAGTAAAGTTGTAGCTTCTTTTTGAGACCAAAATGGAAAGTATGACTTTTATTGTACCTTCATTGCTGCAGATTCAGGTTCTTCTTCCCCTGATTCTTCTCCACTGTCTTCTTCCGATTTTTTCCCTGTGAAATAGAACAATAATCAAATTAACAAGCTATGCCATCTTATGAATATGACTTTTTCACGATCAACAGATCTGTCTACCTTTAAAACAGCAGAGGAAGGAAATCTATTCAAAATGGAGGGAAAATCAGGAAAAAGAACAGAAATTTTCCAATCACAGTTTCTACGTAGAATTATTATGTATCACATAACAAACCAATAGACCATCCGTATATAAACTTTAATAAAATTTTATTTAACTCTTTATCTCCCAGCGGCCACTCACAGCGGCCGGCTGGCTTTTCCGTATGGACCAGCGACCGCTGGTAGCGG
>JBCAUA010024741.1:0-12560 GCA_038406235.1 Peronia verruculata
TATGGGGGGGGTGGGGTTCCCCTCCCTTTTCTCTTTAACCTGCAATATCTCTGGCTAGAATAAAGCTAGCTCAAAACCTCTTGCACCACCTGAAAGGGTATGAAATAATGTTACTTGTCTGATAAAAACTCATAACTTCCATGACCTGAAATTTACAGAAGAGATCAAAAACAAAACAAAACAAAACAACCAAAAAAAAAAAGTTCCTACCCTGTATCTCGTTATTATTGTGAGATTTTATCTAAAGCAAAGGAGCCTGCAAAGTAATTGTTCAACTTTGTTGTTTCATTGGCATATGTATTGCTCTAAGTGCTACAAACTGGGCCAGAAAAAAACTAAAAGGATATAATTTCGAAATTATGAGGTTTTATCAGAATAGTAACGATAAGCTTTCACATGATACCAAAAACCTCATATTATGGTGAGCAATCGACATACGTCTCATGTCTACTGGCTGCGAGACATTTTATGTCGTGTGTGACTAGTTTATTTAATGACGGATAAGAACTCCCGTCAACAATCTTGTCCAAGAGCATCATTGACATGTTTGCAAATTATAGAGTGAAAGATGGAAATTGGGACACTGGATTGGAGTAACTGGGAGCTGTCTGTAACATGTTAATTCTCTTTCAAGGGAGCTCTGAGGAATGTGCCAGATAAATGGCTGCTAGTTTTTATCTGCAAAATGCTGTTTGATATCTTGAAGGGAAAATTAACGGCTTTGCTTGTAATTATTGTTGTGTTTGTCTCTGTGTTGCGATAGAAAAGAAAGAACAGATTATAACACAAGGACAAAGTAATGATATACTTAAATAGAATCTGAATGGGCTGTGAAAATATGGTAAAACAATATAACATGAGAAGTTATTATTGAATACTTAATGCTAAGTAAGATTTCGGTGTTATTCGGCACTACTTTCGACCATTTGTACTGCGTACTGAAGGTTGTAATGACTGTCTACTGATCATAAATAGCACTTGTCACATTTATTTTTACCCATCCAAAATAAATCACGATAGACGTGCATTGCAGAGATCTGAATGCTCAACGATAAAAGGGATGCACGTTCCATACAGAAATGTGTCTGCCGCCACCACAGTGGCTCATTACATTTGTTAAAGCTGTTAGGCGCATGCTAAAATAAAGGCTGTTTGGACAAGTTGGAGAAAACTGGACACAAGAAATTTATGTCACCTTCGGGATTTCCCAAGTTTGATTAATATTGTTCGGCTCAGTTGTTTTTGAATTGGCTCTGGATAAACAGAGAACATGGAACACACGGAAATTGGTCAAGACAATAGCGCCCTCTCCATCATTCTTCTCTGTGGATTAATTTAATGTTTGCATGCTTTCGAAAGCATCCAATTATCAGTCACAAGTGCTGTTTTGGTAATAGAATAATAATAATAATTTAAAAAAACACTGTTCCTCCTTTATGTTGTTCTATTATGAGAATTGAATGAAAACATCCTTGGATTTTTATGATATTGGTTTCATAAGACAGTTCTTCCCCTGGTGTGTTTGGAACGGTAACTTTAATTCTATATAGTTGCTTCATAAAGATGAATGAGTTTCTGTGTTTATTGAATTTACCAGAAAATTATCTCTGGAATGGACAGAAAAAAAAATCCTAACAAAATATTTTGTTTCCGGAGGAGGTGAAAGGAGGGGAAGGGGTGAAAAGAAGATGGATCTACAAGGTTACAAAATGTATACTATTTTGTGTACTACCGAGGTGCACTACCAAACACCCGGTAGTTATTGAGGGCTGGTTGTTTGCATCACCAAATTTAAAACACCATTGGGGCCAAAACTACTAACAAAGAGGCAAAATCATGGACCTTTAAACATTTCTTCATATAAATCATAACGGCCAAGAAATGAGACAGGGATTAATCAAACAAATATTAGTGACATGAAAACATTCATGAAATTAAAATATGAAAATAAAATTTAACTTTTACAAAAATAGCCAAATTGAGAAAATGCCGCTAAATCTGTGAACACCATGCAGACATGTTTATGAGTTCTGAGTTTCGCTCACCGAAATTTCGTCGTCTCAGAATGAAATTGTCCAAACTACATAATAAACTTGCTGCAGTTAGAACACGTTAATTCTGGGGCCACGATTTGTGTTCAGCCTTCAATGAATCCGGTTGTCTGGTCTGTTCATAGAAACTCCTATAGTACTAGGCCTACCCATTGATTTGATTTTGATGGTTTCTCTATGTCGTGGCTTAGACCAGAATAGATGTTGGGCAGCCCAATCCTCTGGAGCTCTTCAAGGTTTTCCTTGGATCACCAGGACGACTAATAGACCGAACGTTTCACGTAGTCTTAATTGATTTTCTCATATTGGGTCCAAGAGAAAAAAGCTTATGCTTTAAATTCCAGGGCTTAATCAATGCGTCCGTTTTAATGGTCTGAGAAGCATCTGGAATTGTCATTTCCACGGTTAAGTCCTGTTCTGTTTCCTCTTCCTGTACAAAAAAAAAAAACAAACAGATTAATCAGTCCAGTTACTGTAACCGCCCTGTGTCTTGTCCTACAAAAGCCTGCTTTGAAGACGTAAGAGGTGTGTCTGAACGAGCGAGTTGGAGAGAGAGAGAGAGAGAGAGACAGAGAGAGAGAGAGAAAGAGAGAGAGAGAGAAGTGGGGCGGCGGGGTAGCTCTGAGTTTTGAGGAAAAGGCCATCATTTTCTAGAACTGAACAGTAACATTTCAAGAATAATCTTGAAACCACGGCCACTGTATGGTCAAACAGGTTTAGGGTGAGCAATGGCATTGATTTGTATGAGTAAATTTTAATGCTACCATAAATGAAGGTAGCTAATGAAAGATATGATGGGAAACCGTGGCACTAAGCCCTATTATTACCGTATACCCTTTGCCAGACAAAAAAGAGGTTTTGAATAATGCAGTGTAAAAAGGAGAAAAAAAAAATCCCTTTACCTCTTGTCGTTCGAAAGAGTGATAACCAAAATGTTTCATAATTTGTAATTTTTTTTTCAAATAATAATAATAAAAAAAAATCTTTTTACCATCTCTTTGGGTTGATGTTTCATGGCGTTTGTTTCAATCAGGGGACACAAACGTGATTTTTTTCCCTCTTGATACTGCTTATTCAGCACCTCTTATACAGCAATCTCCCATTATGACTGCCTTGGTAATTGTTTCGTTTTGATTTGCCCTGTCTTGTTTTTGTAGAAAGCAAAAAGTTTTCAATATTTTCTTATTGCTTTTCTTGTAAATATGAGGATCGCGTCATTTCATAGGACCAAGATACTCACAAATCAACTACACTTGAAAATATATAATATTCTCTCTTTATATGGTTGTAGTACACTTTATCTTTTGTGCGATGGGGCGCAGTGGCTCTATGGTTCGGCGTCTGCTTCAGAGGGTGAAAAAAACTCACGTCGGTGAGGTTGCGGGTTCTGCACGACTCACTGGTCGAGGGATGGAAGGACACGAAGATCGAAAGACCTGCATTTTTTCAATGGTTCCCTGGCTTTTTCTGGGTAGAGAAGCGTGGAGGTCTAACCTTCACGGATAAGGGCGAACTGATTGAAGAGGTCCCGTGTGAACGGTACGCACGTTAATGAACCCTTGGCAGTTCAAAATAGATGGAAGAGTAGGCTGAGTGCCGCTGTCCGAGCACCATTTCCAAATTCCAAATTTCTACCCATAAAAAAATTCTCAGCAAGATTGGCAACTTCTAAAAGCCAAGATAATCCTATTTTCTTAGGATCCACGGCTTGAGAAAAACAAACAGCCTTACCTCGGTCAAAATGATCGAATTTTTTATCAGTGGCAATAGTTGGCTTCTAGTGTAACTCGTCAAATCTCAAATATAAGGGCATTGGAGTCATACTGTGGTGACTAGCTTTGAAACAAAGAGTTAGACTGCAGCCCAGACAATCGAACTGTCCAAGTTTGGTGGATGATTAAACAAAAAAAAAAAAAACCTTATTATTCATAACTGTTATTAATAAAGAGGCAAAATGTATTATGATACTAACACTGTTTCCATTTAGCGGAGCCATTATTATTATGCTCGTTATGTTCTAATACAATGTAGCTGATTAGACTTCATACCAAACTCAAGGTTATATGCGCAAAAACCAATGGTACATTTGTTTTTCTTCCACCCAAAAAAGTATAACGCACAAATTGCTCTAAAATGACGAAGGTGATAATGGATTTTCAATCAATCCCACGCTATGTGTATCAAATTGTGGTGTCTCAAGTGATTCCGGTAGATTAAGTTGTGAATCACAAACTGAAGAAAATGCTATCACTTGTAGTCCTAAAGGACATACTGCTTATTTTCAGTCCAGTCTCCCAGTATTTATGTAATTAAATTTACCGACTGGCCATACAGGGAAAATTCATCCCAAGAGCTTGTTGTGGGCGGTTCCAGGATTTCCGGGTATAAGTCTTGTTGGAATCGTCTACTCTAATTAAATTCTAAGAAACATAAAGAAATGAAAACGCTCTTCCAGAGGAGGGGAGCTTAACGCCTGTAAACCTTTCGTGGGGGTGGGGATAGTGTGGGTTGTGTTTTTTCATGGCACATACCCACCCTCTGTCTTATATTCTTTCTCTCCTTTTTTCTTCGTCAAACAAATTGCGTCCAAGAATAAGTCCATTTCCAGGAAATTAAAGCTCTAGTGGTTCGTTCCATCTGATTTCTCCAGAATTAAATCCGTTCTAGTTACTAGTTTTACCCAGGGACAATGAATCCGGACAACCAATAACCGACTTGAAATGCAGCGCTTAAGATCAAGATTTTTAGTCTTGCTTTTTCCTTCTCTGTATCGCTTGACTAGACTTAACCTTTCATCACCCTCTATTTTTGTTTGTTTGTTTTTTTGTTTGTTTGTTTGTTTGTTCAATTGACTATGAAATAGCGTCTTCAGTGGAGACAATGATGCTTCACTATCTGTGTCTTTCTTTCTTTCTTTTTTTTAAAAGTTATTTACAGGGAGTGAAATTTAACTTTTGGTGGTTGAATTTCATCTAGTATCAGGTGAGAGGCGAACAGTGGATTCTTTGAAGTAGGTGGTAAAATTGTAAAACATGTTTTGCTTGAAGTATTTGTCATAGGCATGCACAATTAATTTAGCAATTTCCATGCTCTGATCTGACCGTTACGTCCGTTGTCTTCTCACTGATCGTACGGGAATGATCATTTATCTATGTGGGATGTGACGATAGTAAACAGTTGGAAATAGTACTGTTGCCCGGTAACAAGTTGTTCCCCTTAGGGATCAACGATGATAATTTTTGTCTGAGTGCTGGATAGAGGGCATGGCATTAATTTGCCCTGTGTGACACTGGATCAGAAAAACAGAGTGCAGAAACTTAACAATAATAAAAACGGCGTGGTGTGAATCAGTAGAAATGAAAACGAAAGAAAAAGTCCCACTGATAATGAGAATTATTCACCTCTCGAATATTTTTTTTCGGAGGAAAAAAAGGGGGGGGGGGATGTAAAATGTAGAGAGAAAAGATTCTGATGCCATAGTTTATCACGCGCCTTAGACCATAAAAGAGAGAGACACATTATTATTGGAAAACGGGACGTTCTTTCTCTTTTTTTTTTTTTTTTCATAGAAGCATTCATTTGAAGATAATTTATGGAGCTTCTGAAATTGGCTTTGTATTTTCTTCTGGGAAAACCAGACATGAAGCCGATCCCAAGTAACTTGAAGCCTTCCGAGGACAGCTCGTCATTCGTTTCCAAGGAATAATTAACCGCTGGAAACCAAGACCTTATGCCCAGTCATGTGGAGCGATCTGCGATAATAATAATAATTTTTTAAAAAACACATCATAATACTATTCAATTTCACATCGTCCCTGACTTTATATCTCTCAGATGTGTTTATGTTACAAAATGAGCCAAATTCTTCAAATATCCGCATAAGTCAGTACAAAAAGGTGAACCCAAGATATACAGTGGAGAAATTGAATATTACAGGACAAGGACAACATACTTGGTAATTAGTTTAAGATGATAATTTGCCGCTGTGTTCAGAGATAGGGAGAGAGATGCTCAATGATTTATAATTACAGAGCTTCTCATCAGTAATCCCCATTAGAGTTGGGAATACAGCGGGAAAACCATTTCCCAAATGAAATTGATGTGTAGCGGAATGCATTTTCTTCATCTAATTACCTTTAAATTAACATGTGTTCCGTTTTTCCCCCTTGACCGGTGATTACCAGCCTGGAATAAAGTTTAATATGAAAAAAAAAAAATGGAAATTATCTATGCTTTTTTTTTAATAAGCAACATTCAGTTAACAAAAAGAATACAAGAAATCGACTGTGAGATGCTGAGCAGTGTAGCTTAATCTTTGGGATCATCCACACTACCTGGTGGACTGATATATCTTGCATACGAAAAAATCAAAGTAATTTGTTCTGAACACATTTATTTTGTGTGATTGCATGGGATTCAACAATTATTTACCCCCACGAGGCATTATAGGCTATTATCAGGCTTATGGTGTTGAAGTATTTCTTCGCCCCAGATAATTTATATCCAAATCTATGTATTTAATCGCCTTTTTTTTTTATGCTAGAGTGACTTCATGCATACATTTATAAGGATAAGGATTTATAAAAATACAAAAGATATTTTTGCTCAAGGTCGATGGAGAAATATGCCAGCGTCTGATGTCTTTAAAAGGATTATCTGCGTCATCCATAGATTTATTTAGACTATTGTGTCAGATTGGTTATTCCAGTTTGACTAGAATAGATACTGTCTTTGAGATCGTTCTTTGTTGAGTGGGGTTCACGCTTTTTTTTTTTTTTTTGCCACTGTCTGCATGAAGAGAGAAAAGAAAGATATGGTGCAATTTAAAAAGCCGGACTTGGATCGGAAACTGCACCGATAATTCATATTCATGAAAGAGAACACAGTGAGGAACAAAATGTTTATGATGGATAAGCTGATTCATTGATCAGTTGAGCGATGGCCTAGGTTTCAACCTGAGAAAGGGTCACAGCTAACTCAGGGCCTACAATTTTGTTGTTTCTAATTTTAGTCTTAATTATGATTTGGTCCGAACTACATAAAAAAGAAAAAAAAAAAGTTTCTCAATCACTTTTGTACCACACAGTGAACTAATATTAAATGACCCCTAATCCCCGAGGCATTTATTTCACATTAACGGTAATAAAATGGCTTAGATTATCCTCTTTTGTCTCGGAGAATAGACGCCAGATAGAAGGCTCTAATGTAACTCTCAAGGTTCATTTATACTATATCAGCCGAGATCGATACGGTCAAGAAGTTTCTTGTAAAAGCGTTATTTAAACGACAAATAACCATGAGACCTGACCAATTGTTGGCGCAGGGTATGTGGTCCAGAGGGACAGCTTGTAACAAGGTTCTACAGACGAAGCAGGTCACTGACCGAGCTCAAAAGAAAGAGGTATAGAGCCGGACAGCGGGAAATGAGAAGGAGAGGATATACCCAGAGAGACTGGCCTAGAAGTACAACTTTGTATTCCTTGCCACGCTTTTTCTGATTGGCCCGCTCGGCTGTCGGGGCTTAAAAGCTGAAAATTGCCCCCTCATTTTTATTGCCGTCGCCACCAGGAGAAACCGAAGAGGAACCGTCTTTGCGCTGGACATTTGGCCAGGATCCCTGAGTGGATCAGAAAACAACAAGAGCGACAACGATAACAAAAAAGGAACGATATCAATTTCCTTACACTAATACTACAGAAATCTCCTTTGCGCCCCAGGCGGCGGCTGGATGCTGTCATTAGCTGCACTTTCGTGTACATAGATCTCTTTGGTCAGCCTATGAAACATAGTAATAGATCTCACAGGTATTATGATATATGGCCTGGATGTTACCTTGTGTGGTAGGCGTCCTTATAACAGACCCAACACCGGGTAGTTACTAAAGGCTGACTGTTTACACCACCAGATTTAAAATGCCATCCCACGTGTCGACTTTTAAAAAATTGTTCAACTAAATAAATCATAATGGGGAAAACTGAGACCGAAATTAACAAAACAAATATCAGTGACGTGAAAACATTGATCAAATTCAAATATCACGATCAAAATAGTAAGCATAAAAAAAAAAAAAGCCAAATGAAAAAAGGCCGCCAGATCTCTGAGTACTGTGTATGCAAAATTCAACAGGAGTCATCCGGTCTGAAATTCGCTCACCGAAGTTTCGTCGTCTCAGAGTAAAATTGTCCAAACGACGTAATAGAATTGTTACAGTTAGAACAATTTGATTCTGAGGCCACAATTTATGGTCAGCCCTCAGTGAACCCGGCCACCTGGCCTGTTTATGGATATGCCTCGTGTGTATGGGATGGTCTAAGCCTAAAACAACAGTGGTTCCCTACGGTTTTGCACTCTCGATTCTTTACCGAGAAGCTTGAAACTCACGCGACCCCCTACTATCAGCAGCTTGATTAGCATTAATTTCCTTGTCTGTTGCTGCACTTACTGACGCACATGCACATTTATACAGGCACATACTACGCTCATAGGCATGCATACAGCCACCCCCAGTGTCATCTAATGAATCTGCACCGCTGCAACACACGTTGTTTTTTTTTTTAGCCAATCTGAATGGTGTCTGTCTGTCTCTCTGTCCGTGTGTCCATCGCGGTATGTATGTATGTATGTATGTATGTATGTATGTATGTATGTATGTATGTATGTATGTATGTATGTATGTATGTATGAGTTAAGTTGTGTCAGACCAGATGTGACAATCATTGATAGGGCAGACAAGACCGTAAAGTTAGTTGAAATTTCGATTCCATTCTATGGGCACATAGATATATGTAATCAAAATAAATCTAATAAATGTGCATAGTGGTAAATGTTCACTTATATGGTAGACTCCTCACTTTGTGCTGGTGCCAAGAATGTTAACGTGGAAGAGACAAGGACTCTCAATGCAGCATGGCTGAAAGATATGGCAGACAAATGTTTAATGGAGTCCGTTCCCTCCCTTTTGTGTCCTTGAAGCGACAATCCTTTTGTCGGTCATAAAAAAGGAGGGGGCAGGGAGGGCAGAGAGAAGAAGTCAATGAAAAGCTACCAAGTTCACAAATATCCATCACCTTTTTTTGTCGTTTATTGAAAGAGATGGACAGTTTGTGCTGAATGGTTCCTTTCAGTCAGAAGTCTATATCATCATTAAACGTCAGACTCGAGAGAATTTTGCTCCCTCGTTGACACCTTCAACTATCGTTGGGAAGCTGAGTGCAATCAATGAATGATGGATCGAGAGAGGCCCTCAGCGACTTCCTAAATCATGATCACAATATCTTGCCAGCAGGTCCTATATGTACTGTATGCGTTTGTGCTTGAGGTCAAATATATATTGTAACAGAATATATGTCTGGCAGCCAGTCGAAGTGAGACGTAAATCGCTGGGCTAGAACCGCGAAATCGGGCTTTGAATGTGATGAGGGGGGTCAGTCATCATTTTTTATACTGCAGAAATAGAAAGTGCATTCATTTCTGAACAAGACAGTATCGGTCTTACCATAGGTTTATAAACTTATCTTTATTAAAATCGGGGTTTTCTGACTTAAAATCGGGATTTTGTGAGGTAGGTATGTAAAATTATGCTTCCGATCGCTCATTTAAACTCAATTTTCTAGGAATTTCGGTCATTTGCTGCGGGGAGGGGGATGTCTTCCCTTGTCTCTTTAAACTACAATATCTCTGGCTAGAATAAAGCTAGCTCAAAACTATTTCCACCATCTCAAAGGGTATGAAATAAGCTTCCACATGATACCACAAATCCCATTATGGTAAACAATCGACATAGTCTCATTCCGACTTGCTGCGAGACATATATCTATATTATAACATCTGAAATAGTCTCCTAGTGTGTCATTCGCGAATGCAGATCCCCAAGTGGAGGGGAAATGAGTGGTGTGGACTAATGGAGTGAGTGGAAACTGGAGGTCGAAGAAGATTCTGGAGAATGTGGGACATGACTCTTAATATCATCAGCCGGTGTGGGAGTGGGAAGAGGTGGGAGGGGAGGAATGAGAGAGGAAGTGAGGCGGGAAGTGGGAAATAACATCACTAGTGGTATAGAGGCAATAAATCCACTGTCAAAGATTAAGAGAGAGGGAATTTTGCTCAAAAGTCATAGACAGGGGAGGAGAAAAGAGAGAGGGTAGAATGATTACAAGAACTTTCGTATCTCGAAAATTCTGTAGTTTAATAAACTGCCTACATGTTCTGAACGAGGGAATAATAGAAGTTGGATAACGTATTAATATTAATTAAAACGGCACGTCCACACTTAATTGGCTGATATTTGTTTTATTTTTTTCCCCCTACCTCGGGGTGTAAGAGGGCAAATCTTCTGATTGCATTATAGGTAAAAGCCCTCACAATGGGTTCCTGCAATAAATTTGGCAGAGATTTGATCATCAAAGTTGTTTATAGATTTCTATGTTGTTTCTCTTGAATTGTTTTGCTAGTTGCCGGTCTGAGAGTTCTATTATATTCTTATAAAATGAGTTCCTGCAATAACTTATTGGCCAACCAAATTAGATCCCAACTGACATAAAGTTAATGATGGCATATCTATTATACTCGTTTTAGCAACTTAACTATGTTAATGCTCTATTGAACTTACCTTTATCTATTTCAGACACAACTTTAAAAGACCAAGCAAAGGAAATACTACAAGCATCTCACTCCGGCACCACCTGCAGGTACCAATCGTGCAAGAGACAATTCGGAAAGACCATAATTATGAGCTGTACAATAAAATGAGACCCGGCACGATGAAATTAGGCGCTCGTCAAACTGAGACGATCGGAGAAATCACTTATTTTTCAACGCTGAATGAATTTTTAACGCATTTTTTTTTTTCCTTCACAGAACCCCTCTATATCGATCTAAAATGCACTTCAAAGTTAAATCTGCTGGAATAGATTGAGTAGAAGCCCAACAGTTGTAATTTAGTGGCATGACCTAATAAGGATAAAATTTTAAATAAGGATGAATAAAAGTGATCACCCATTTTCTCGTTAAATTTAGCTGCCACAACAGGTCATACCTATCGTCTTTTATTGCTCACATCTTGGCACCTACGTAAGGTAGAACAACCATTTGTTTACACCTAAAAAGGGAAATCAATAATCTTCACAATGATACCAATATCTCCATTATTATGCTCAAGTTTTGACGACAGCCTGATTTTATCATGTCGCATCTAAAATATCTGACATTTCTGCAGGTTGACTAGTGGGAAGTACCCTCTGTCTTTGATGAGTGGGCAATTATCTGCTTTTACCTCTACGTATTCAATTATCACCAGTATGAAATGAAGTAATTGTGTTATATTCAACGTATCAGGCGAGAGAAATCCAGGAACCAATAATGATGCCTCAGAATGTACGAGAGATATTCTTTCAGTGATGATAACATCATACAAATGTAATCTGTTTTCGACCTATGAATGGTTCAGAGTTCTCTTTGCTATAGTTGAAAGAGCTATTGTTTCTCAAAATCCAGTTTTATATAGATTTTTAAAAAAAAAAAGTATCTTTGCTACAACTTGTGACTCCACAAGACCTGCTATATAATTATATAGTCATTCAGAAATGGACTACTACTATGTCACTTTAAAAAATGAATAAAGACAGTTGACAACGGTGCATGATGAACTGCATAGTTCTTAGGTATTGATGCTCATTATGGCTGGAGTTTTCTCTCATCACCGTTATTCAGCTGTATTACATTTTGTTCAAAATAATATTTCTTAGGCTTTGTGAATCTGAAAGAGCTTATTTATACATAGACCTTCAAAGATTAGACCACTTCGTTTTACAAAAATACCCAAATTAAATAAAAAACGATTGACAACAGTTTTGACAGAACTGCATAATTTTCAGAGAGTATTGCTCATCATGTCTGGAGTTCTAATGTCCTTACTAACAAGTCCACCTCCTCTGTTCGACCTATCTGCCTCGGATTACTATCTCAGACAACATCAGCTATTGGAGAGGACTAGCGTCTACGGCAGTGTACAACAGGATTCGCAGTATTTCCAACCCGATGCCTTACGAGCAGCTGACAGCCAGAATTCCTCCAATGTTTTCACTTACGATGTGTCGGCCAGAGAAAACTTCCAGAGCGAAAATGGCTTGAGTAACCTTAACCTCAACGGCACTAACTCGTCGCTGTTGTTATTGCCTTTCTCGTCAACGCCCATCTCAAACCCTCCATCTGGTCCTCCACCGGGGGGTTCGAAAAGATCCACCATAACCACGTCTTACATAGTGGTGTTTTCTACCTTGTTTTTCCTGGTTGGCTCGGTGGGCATTGCTGGAAACGTCATGGTGGTCTTTATCATTCTCTCTGACAGAAAAATGAGAAGGTAAGCCAAATATCGTGTATGTATAACGAATAATACTATGTCTGTACAATATTATTATATTTGGAAAATAAAGAGTTTCGGTATGTATGTATGTATGTATGTATGTATGTATGTATGTATGTATGTATGTATGTATGTATGTATGTATGTAT
>JBCAUA010024752.1:0-12559 GCA_038406235.1 Peronia verruculata
CACTGTGTCCGGACAAGTCTATACTCCCTTCATTCCCTCTCATTGCACTGTTCTCTCCCCCCCCCCCTCCCCCCTCCCCCCTCAACCTTTTTCCAAACCCTCCCTTCTTAGCTCTTATGCAACTCTAGCCCTCTTTTATAATACCTATCTCTGTGTCATCTCTCTCGAGGTTGACGTGAAATGACTCGCCATCTCTCTCTGTCCTCCACTCTTCTAGTGCATTCCTCCATAGATGGATTTGTCCAGTACTTGATGTCATCCATCCACATTCTTTGCTGTCTTCCTCTGGCTCGTTTTCCCTCGATCCCCTCCAGTATATCCTTACAGATGGTGTTCTGTCGTTTAATGTGACCAAAATATATCTATACTAAAAATCTGCAACAAAACCCTCAATAGACTTGTGGACTCGAAAACGACTGAATGGACCCATGTGAAATTTGGCACACAACATTGTTGCATATGGATCTGTGTTTCTGTAAACATAAACCCGAAAAAAAAAAATGTATTGTCTTTGACGTTATTCTGCAAATGCGTTAATAATTGAATAATAAACTTGCGAGGCTGCTTGATCCGAATTATACGATCGATAGTATGACATGTCCAAGACACGTTTTTTATGAGAAACATTCAGTTTAATCAACCAAAATACCAACACAGAGGTGCGCACGCTTTGTCACACACTTTAAGTCACAGGGCTATATAGTATTTTTAAAAAATCTCTCACGAAGGCCGTGGGTTCTCTTCTAGTAAGTTCGTAAGATCACGATAATAATTACAACCTCGACCTTTGCCCTATCGTGATGGCCCATGAGATGATATAATATAATATAATATGGCTTTTATCCCCCATCCCCCCTCCCCATCCGGATCTTAGGCACAATCACCACACTGTAGAATTATTTACAATAGACCTTATCAACCGTCTTATGTGGGTCAATGACTCACACCTGTTCAGGTATGACTCTACAACTTGTATACTCGTAACACTTATACAGCAGGGCCTGCCTGTATTATTTGTTCTTTTGCACTTCCAGGGTACGAGCTGTTGCTACGACCAACTGTGTGTTTGTCAGTATGCCTTTACGTGCAGTGACTCACCTGCTTATCTATAATTAGTGTCTGCATTATGATAATTATATTTGTCACTATTCTTTGAATGGCTTCTGTGTACTCTATATGTGCATATTGTCCTCGTATATATGTATACATTATATTGTATGTGTGTGAGCGTGGGTACTTCCCGCTTTGCTAAGATTCTGATTTGTATTTCCAGCGGCAAATTTAGATAAATGAGATGATAATGCTAAAAAGCATTGAATCTAATGTATTGAACTTCAGCCTTAACACGACCCTTGGAACTTGCTGGCTTATGGAGGCTCGAGAGTATGTCTAATTTCCCCTCGAAAAATTTCATTCGGACCTCTGTGTTATCAGCTGTGGACTGAACCAAACTATACGCACATGCTTAAGCCTTGCCTGTATACGTACAGTTTAGGTATACCTTATGAATTCACATATTAGTAAACACAACAGTTAACTCGATTCATTGCACTCAGACCATTCGTTTTTTTTTTTAAGCTTTTCAATCTTAATAACGTAGAACTATTTCGGCTTTAAGAGGCTGCCTCCCCCCCCCCCCACCTTTTTTTTTTTTGTTAAGAAATTAGAAATTTGGAATTTGGAAATTTTGCCCAGACACCAGCATTCCGCCCACTCTTCGTCGATTTTGAACTGCCAAGGGTTCTTTAACATGCCTAACGTATGCACGGGACCTCCGAAATATAATCGCCATTATTCGAGAAGGCTAGACGTCGGTTTCTCTACCCAGAGGAAACCAGGGGACCGTTGAGTCACTAATAAATGCAGACGTTCGGTGTTCGTGTCTTTCCACCCTCCAGTTGGAGAACCCGCGAGTCATTCCCAGCCACAACCTCACCGACGTGAGTTGTTTCCACTATGAAGCAGGCGCCAAACCACATAGCCATGATGCCCTGCTCGATTTATAGCGGTCACGGTTATGGTTTTTATAAGCTTTTTGAATTCCTATCGTGGTGGTTATCTTAGCGGTCAGGATTTATTATGGTTTTTATAAGCTTTTCAACCCCCTGTAGTGGTGGTTATCTCAGCTGTCCACAACCGTGGTAAAAAAATAACATAACACTATTGTGTTATGTGATCATATTAAACTACAACAATCTCATCTTTTAACGGGACAAAGTATTCTCTGCAATGTACTAAGTACTGGGGAAGTTGAAGATACATGAGAGGGAGGGGACTCTGCCGCGTAAGGCAATAAGTGGGTGACATCGTCATCACTAGGATGACGGACACATGATCACAGGTTGAAAGTTTAAAGCATAGGAGTGTGTCAGATTGTAAACCATTGACTTTTTCTTGTGTAATGTTTCGCACGTTTTAACACATGAATGTTTGTCTACATATGGGTGTAGGTGCGTGTGTATGTGCGCGCACGGGCGGGCGCGTGTGTGTTTGTTTGTGCCCGCGCGCTCGTGTGTGCGCGTGTATGTTATGTATGTATGTATGTGTGTCGCTTGCCTCCCCCCCCCCCCCCAAGACTGTTAATATTATGTTTATGTGTGGATATGTTTTAGTGAGTGTGAAGATGAGGTGGGGGCATAAGATGGCACGTGAACAAAGACACTCGTTGGAAAGGAACAAAGCCACAGCTGCTGTTCGCTATAGTGCAGAACGCACAACTACATGAACAGATATTTATGAAAGAGAAAACCTACGACAGCTGAGGCTTATCGAAGAAAAGAGTACCGGTAACTATTTCGGATTTGTGCGTGCGACTAATGAAAAGTCTGCCCTATGGCCATTTTACTAGTTCTAGGTCACGGCCAAACGCGTGCAAACCCTGAATAACAACTGTAACTTTTAAGCTTTGATCTTTGGGTTTGCTGGCACTAGCAAATAACAACGACGAAAACAACAACAACAACAATTACAGGATTCCTCTTTCTAAGAAACCTCAAAGGATAATATTATGCTCATTGTGTATTATGATCAATCCAGTATTGCCTTAGTTAGTTAAGATTTTAATTACACTGTTAATTGTCAGATCATAATTAAGTCGCACAGGAGGGCAGTGCTGCGTTACAAAAATTGCAAAGAACACACACACACACACACCTAAAAATCTGACAGGACACAAAAATAATCATATCATCAAGTGACAAATGAGGCAACAGATCAGTCCGTAAATATGTGGGTATATATGTGAATACATATATATTATATAATATAGAGCCATTCATGTATATACATATATACATTATATATGGCTCTATATTATATAACATAATATAGATAGGCAAATGAATACTTTATTTATCCATAGGGAAATATATGCAAACTTTAAATAACACCGAGAAGTGCATGTCAAAAGATTCGAGGATGGGCGATGCCAGTTAAAAGACAGTTAAATAGGCAGCTCAAAACAACTATTAGATCATCATTAGATCTACAGAATGATAATGGTCGGGAAATCCTTCTATTTCCTTTACAAGGAGACTATTGCCGCCTATCTTCGATGTGTCATCACCAAGAATGTCATTATTAAGATTCTGTATTCGTGCAACATGACACAAGATGTTAAAATAAAACAAAAATAAAATAAAATACAGGAATAACACGATACATACTAACCACAACTTCAAAAGTCAGAACAGTATTGTGTTGGAAACTTCAGAAGAGGCTAATTATCTCTTAATCCCCAAAACGGCTTATTTTTGCAAAAAATATTGACGATTCCAATAAACTTACAGGATAACGAGAAAAAAGCGGGATCCCTGCTGAGAACACCGTGAGTACGGCCATGTCACAACCCAATGTTCACAAAACTGGGAAAGTATCGACGCTTTTTTTTTTTTTTTTAATGACAAAAAAAAAAAAAAAGACTGAAATGGAGAACTCCAGAAAGCTATCTTTACTGCTGACAACAGAGGTCTCGTCTATATGAACTTTATTAGGTAGATGATAATACTTTTAGCCTGTGCAACTCCTCTGCGGAGAACTACGCCAGGGCAAACACACGGTCGGAGGACAGACAAAACGTTTCAAAGACAGTTTGAAGGTCTCCCTCAAGGACTTCAACATCAACACAGAATCTTGGGAGACCCTGGCCTCCGACAGACCCTCCTGGCGCCATCTCGTCATCAAAGATGCCACCACAGCAGAAGAGCGCATGTCTTCTCCAGCAGAGAAGAAACGGGCAGCACGCAAGGCAAGAGCCACCAGCTCTAACAGCACGGTCACTAGCGGCTTCTGTCCTACCTGTGGGAGAGACTTCCTCTCCCGGATTGGCCTCACCAGTCACCTCCGGACCCACCAAGTCAGCTCAACCCCTAAGTAGATTGATGTCGTGGTCATCTTCGATAACGAAGACGAACAACAAACAAGTCTATGCATCAGGACTCACTGAAAGCCGTCCTGTCAGCGCAGCGTTTTAACAAATTCATGTAGGCTCAGAGGAACGTGGTAACACTGATATTATTAAGCTACACAGTTTCAACCTGTTGCGAATTTTTATTGCCTTCATCACTGTCACTAAAATAATCCCACATAGTCAGATCTATAGAACCACGATTGATTGCAGTGTCCCATCGCGATTCAAGCATACTTCTCATCCCGTGCCTTTCATTGAAACAAACAGTCAGTCCATAGGTTCCTCTATAAATTGACCACCATCCATTTTATTACGTGAAGGTAAAGGACAGTCTGCCACCGACAATAACTATCGGGAAGCAGTGACAGAAACAGATACAGCAACAAAAACAACACACGCACAGACACACACGCACATAGACACGCACGCACGCACACACACACAGACAGACAGACAGACACAGACAGACAGACAGACACACACACACACACACACAGAGATAATAGCTTATAGCTTTGAACAATGTATGGTAGCCGCCACAAATGTAAAACTTTATGTGAAAAGAGAGTCTGGTTGAAGAATGCTGTGTGTTGTGAGATGTATCCAACATTGGGTTTTTCTGACAAAATGGCTCGTACTATTTTACCTGTGTTTTGCATTTGGATCAGCTCTACCCAAAGCTAAACATTTGACATATCAGTTCCCGACCCTCTCACTCGGAAACAGCACATCCCAGCCATATTTACAAGTACTAACAAATTATCGACTTTAGCATAATATACAGGTGTAGATCCACATCTACCACACTGCACTCAATTGGTTATATTCTTTAAATTTTCCAAAACATTTCACACATTTAAGAGTCAATGTACGCTGAGAGCACTCAATATGTATGAAGGTGGGGATCCGAGAACATTAATGTCATAATCCTACTCATTTGGGTGTCAAGCCTTGTATGCTTCCCAGGAAGCTGAGAACGTTTATGAGTGTCTTATTTGGGTCTGTCTGGGTAATAATAGATTATAAAGAGCTTAGGGCCTATAATTACGGAGATAAGCGCTATATAAATACACTCTATTATTATTATTATTAATAGCACGAGAGACTCTAGTGTTTAATATAGCGAGATCGATCAAAGCAGGAAAACAACTAATCAGTCAAGAGGCTAAACTTACTCCTCTTTATACACAGAGCCAATCATCCTGTGTCGTCAAACAAAGAAATTGTTATGATCTAGTGCACATCTGGCCAGACTATTACTACAGCAATCAATATTCTCCTCCTCATATCTATGTTCCTGCATTTCTCTCAGATGGACAATCTGACGCAAAATTACACCATGAGCACTCATGTATCTTGACCCAACTCTGGGTGCATAGGTGGATTTTTTATTTGAGAGTGGATTCTTAGAGTTGTAGGTTATAAAGAAAAATTCTGGTTCGTGTCAGAGGTGGGCTCTTAAGCAGACCAGGTCTTTAGGCGCCTTAGGTGGCAGGTTCCTAGGGGGTGATCACAGTACTATCATAACATGGAAAGCATTTGTTTTTTAGTTATGTGGAAAAAAATAATAAAACAACAGCAAAAAAATCTATTGTCACTGGTTACTGATAGCATCAACCAGATAAACTAAACATTGATTACTACCTATGACAATGTGATGAACTCTACCACATATCAGCCATATATATATTTTTTAATCTGGAAAAAAAAAAAAAAAAAGAGAAAAGAAAAAATGAGCTGGTTTTTGGGACAAATCAAATTTACTGAACTGCCCAGTTCTTACTGATGGTCATCTCTGGAAAGTCTGGTCCATACAAGATCTTGAGCATGTTGGCAGTCAGGGCATGATTGACCTTGTGCCACATGGTGACCAAGGCCTCATGGTGGCGCCAGTACAGACACATATTGCGGAAAGTCTTCCACAGGGAGGGGGAGGGAAAGCTCTTGTGGCAGGCCGTCAGCCAGATCATAAAGAGAACACTCAGGACTCGGTCACACAGGTGATCACTGATGTCATCTAATAAATAAATAGTGAAGAAATAAGAATGACAGAAAAAAAAAAAAAAAACAATGTCAGATATCAGTGCATTGTTTGACATAAATGGAGACTGTAAAATCTTTAAATAAAGACACAAAGGCAATGGAAATTACCATCAATAATAAATAAATATAAAATGAAATCAACAATCCACATATAAATAAAAACAATTAAACAATCCATACATAAATATATTTAATCCACTGAAAGACTGATGACAACATGATATTGTATGTTCTGCTCCATGATGATAATATTACTGTAGGTGTCACTGACATAAGCAAAACACTGTGACGGTATTATCTTGCCTATTAATAGTTTGTTATGCTGCTGTGCAGATGCAACAGCTTGTCTGTCAATCTGATGATATAACACACAGCAATCCAACTGCTTGTTGAGTTATGTTTTCCAAAATCTACCAATATTAAAGCTGCTGGAGGAAAATGTTTGCAGAATTAATCAAGTTGACAGACACTGGCTTGACCATTCTCCACTCCCCACTTTTTCAAAACACACAACAATGATACTGTGTCCGTGCTGTGAACTGCTTTCTAGACAACATTACTTTCTCATACTGAGACACTTACTGAAAATATCATTATACAAGGAAATGAAAATTTGCAAATTCAGTGCCACTTACGAGGCTTCGTTTACTCCTAGTCATTACAATGGAATAATATCCAAATCGAATTAAAAAAAAAAAAAAAAAGTAATTCTGACGAGGTGAAAACTGAAAAACAATGGTGGAAATATTTAAACAACATAAACCCATAAAGTAGACCTAATTCACTAGTAAGTGAAAACCAAATAGCCCAATGGAACTTTTATGTGGCTATATCCTAAATCAATCAGATGGTCAATCACAAATATCTACAGCTGGAAGGTCTATTTACTTTCACTCCCAAAATGTATTAACAAACTGACAGCTTTAATCTTTCACTGGGAGCCAATGTAACTAATAAAGAGAGCAATTTCAAACCACATTATCTGGAGGCTGTTTGTCTAATGTTAGAATGAACTCATGTGAAACTGAATAATATGAAGTCACAGAGGAGAAATGAAAAAGAACAAAAACAAAACAAATTAGAAGACATGAAATGTGTACATATGTTTACAGTGTCAACATTTAAGACACTCAACAGTAAAGTGAAAAAGTAGATGAGAAAGCAAAAAAAAAATAAACAAATTAATAAATGAAGCAAAGGGGTTACAAGATAATTTAAATCCATGAGTATTTGGCATATTTGTATAAATCATATAATATGCTTACAATTATCTCAATTTATGTTGACTATAAGTGGTTTTTCATCTTAAAATAATATCACGTTAATTTTAACTTGACCTCTGATATCAGACTGTATACATTTATATGTAGGCAAATAAAGGCATGCTACAAGTGTTGAAACTTAACTGAAGCAGAAAATATTACAAGATAATTTCTTGTTCACAAAAAAAAAAAAAAAAGATATTTAACAAGCACAAATTTGGGAAAAAAAAAGAAAAAAAGAAAGAATAATCAATGAAAACCAACAAAAACATATACATTAAGTAGAAAGAAGAAATTAGACCATATGACAATGTGACATATTGAATAAACCTAACGATTTGAAGGCAGATTCACTACTGGTTGTAAACATTTATATTGTAACCTGGCAAAACAGCTAGTGCTGCTGGAAGTTTAGACTGGCAAAGCTAAGTTTAGAGAGAAAAAAAGAAGAAACAAAAAGCACATTGATACTGTGGTGAAACTGCCTCGCACAGGTTGCACAATACAGAACAACTTTAATCTACATCAGCAATGTGAAACAGTGAATTCTCCCTTGCCTGATCTGAAAATAGTGATGACTTATTGCAAGGATGACTAGTTACAACTGTTCATTCTGTTGAATGGATATGCTATTTACAAAGCTGAGCATTGCAGCCTGGTGCTTTATGTAAAATTGTTATGCAGCACAGAAGAAGCCTGCAGAAAATTCTTTACAGTATATATGGGTCAAGCTACTCTCTACTTATTAATTACTAGTCACTAGCTTCACCAAACTGACATCCAGATCAAAATCTAAAAATGCATATATGTATATCTATATATTATACAGACAGATAATCTGACATGATTCCAATGCTACTGATATATGTCTCCATAGATGCAGTTTAAGAATGTCAAGATTATTTCACCATGAGATTACAAAAGTAAAGCACATTCACTTTCTAAAATTATTATCTTCTAAGTATGCACTACACATCCGCAAATGATTTCTTTTGTTTTGTTTTTTTTTGCTGTTTGACATCTTTGCCCAAATGAGTATGCTGGCATATGGACTATTGACAAACATCTAACACATACAAACTCTCTACAAATAGACAACAGGATGCTAGATCATTTATCTAAATCGATTTATTGGTGAGATATGACAGCAGTGTGATGTCATTCATCAGTGATTACCTAATGTTCTTATGGAAAGGTCATAGAAAAAATGGACTTCCTAAGTAAATCTTGATGAACTATAATTACATGACCTGAGTGGGCTGGATCATTGAAAACAAGATATAAACGACAATGCTGAAAAACCAGCGCAAAAGATAAGCAGTCAACGAGAAAGTAAATAAGTGGAGATGGACAGATAAAATGTTTTTATTTTGTTACACTGGAAAAGAAAAGAAAAAAAAGTAATTAATTTTACAGTGATGTGTTATAAAAAAAAAAAAAAAAACAATAAGTGGTGCACAAGAAGAACAAAAAGAAAACAAAAGTTTCTGATCTTAAAATATGATTGCAAACTTTACAACTTGGATGAAATCTGACAAGAGATAAAAAATGTTGCACAGTATATCAATTTAGGTGAGACTATCTCAATTTTGGCTTCAGTTTTACCCAGATATTTCTTCTATGACAAAAAAGTACTAATTTTGTGTGACTGATTTGATGACAATGAAAAACTGAAGCACTATCAAGAGAAAACTATCATGCAGGATGGATAATTAGTACAGTTTCAGATAACCAGTGTAGATAGTTATTCATGATAAGAATTGCACAGCTTGAAAATATAATTGGAATTTATCACCTGACTAGGGTTGAAACGCCAACACTACAAACTGTAAAGTGAGCAAAGTAATTAGGTACACTGTTTTTCTTCTACAAGAAATTTTGATGAGCACTGGTTTCATACTGGCGTCTTCAAATGTCATGTGATAGATTTACATTTGTCCACAACTGAGGAGAGGAAACACTATCAGTGCTAAGGGACCAGAATGAGGTTTTGAGAAAAGTGAAGTGCTTTTATTTCTAGTATATTCCCCATGTTTTGCTAGCTATAAAAGTAGCATTGTGATAAATGTTTATTTGAGTCTTAGAACAATTAGAGCTTAGCAAATATGGCTGGGTACAAAGCATGCAAATAGAGAACAAACTGACTTAGGCAGATCCAACTCTCAATTGGACTTGCAAATGAATATCATAATCTTCTTTGTACTGTATCTTAAACTGCTTGACTATTTTTCTTGTTATTTCTCCTGCAAACCCCATATCAGATTTCATCCACACTAAATACTCTTCTGTATTAAATCAAACAATACAATCAAATTATTAAAACAGCACCCGAATAAACAAAAGGATAAAAATGAATTCTACAGGCAATAGATATAAATATAAGTATCATCTGGTTTACAGTTACAGCATAAGATACAAAATGATGTGTACATGTTGGTGGTGAACTACCACACACCTACGCTGATGGACAGTGCCTTACCATTACTCAATCCAATAAAGTCTGTTTGTAGCGAGAAAGTTAAAAAAAGTAATCATGCATCAGTTATATCACTATTACTGATTCAAAAATGCACTCATTAAATATAAAGGGGTATAGTCATTCAATTTTCATAAATGCAGTCATGCTGATCATGGGACTGACAATTGTTTATAGTATCAAAGGATGTTGCTGTAAAATATGAAAATATGAATCAGAATTTCTTGACACTATTCATGAAACCATCATTTGTATATCACAATTTCTGATAATATAAACAATTTTCACACAACCTGACTTAACAAAAGCAATTACAAAATTTTCTTCTACATTTTCCTCCATCACTTTCTTTCAACATTTATAAAATTATATCTTTTTTTTTTTTTTAGTGACTGAAAACTTTCCAGAATGTGAGTAAACTTAAATAATACAATACACCTAGCAGATGAACAATAAAACAAATCTGCAGCAAGGAATCTTTTTCTCCTTCCTCAACCCTTCGCACTGTGTGCACATCCTTCCAAATATGACAGCTGCTTTTTTTTAGAAATGAACTCATTTAGCCATTTATTTCGCAGTTATATGACATACATATCCATAAACTGATTTCACGAGATTCCAGGGCAAATGCACTGTTGTGATTAAATATGATGTTCAGAAATGAAATACACTCTATTTTGTGAACCTGTTTATTTAAGCCCAGACTGAATACTTTATCAAACAAATACCATCTGTTTTGATTTAAATCATCATTCAATGTTTTGGGAGTGTAATGTATAATGTAATCTCCCAATTGTGGGTTGGAAATTTCCTGATTTTTACATCCAACACTCTACAAGCAGGCTGTCTTTGCGGGAAATAGCACACTTATTTCTCAAGATTTCTCAGGAAAAGAACAAATCATTTTACATACAATTTTTCAATCATCGCATATGAACTGATAGTTAGCAATTTCATGTTTTAAAACAGAGAAGGTAAGGGAAAAACTTTTCCATCACTGGATTATGTATGGTTACAAAGAATACATCTTGTCACTTTTTATCTACAAAATATTACCAAACCTGGGGGGAGTTTACTGGTAACCTAAGAAAAAGGATCAACTTGTTATTTTCTATACAACCATGGAGCATTCCTTGACAACAACATAACATACTATTTTTCAAACTTAGATCACATAACTAGGTTACAAAACATTATTTATTACCTTTTTCCGTTGGAGGACTCAACAAGCTATCATTGGCCGCCAAGAGAAATTTCAGCAGGACCTCCCATGTTTCCCTGGTGAGCATTGTTGACTCCTTTGCCATTGTCTCAATAGCACGCAGCACCCTGTGGCACAGCACTGCCTGTTTGTTGACCAGATCATGATCTGTGGGGAAAGTTATGGTAGTTTGTATTCATAATCTTTCACAAATTACACACAAGGTGAAAATGATAAATTTAGTATTCATGAATCTTTCACAAATTACACACAAGGTGAAAATGAACAAATAATCATTTAACGAATTCTTCATTCAGTGTACCAGACTAAAATACGATGATTGTCCATCCTGCTGATATACTGCGAGTTCCACATCAATCAATGTTATGAACATCACCATCTCAGATTCATTTTTTTAGTGGACATTGATGACACCTGAGTGAAACAGCCATCATAAAGTTGTCCACCAGCTATAGATAATGATAATATCCATATTTTCCAATTTTTTTTTTCTCAAGTTTTAGTTCTCACTGCCTGTTACTGTTTGCCGCAACAAGTCTGTTCCTGTCAATGACAGGATGGCAGATGACTGATATTACGACACCAAAAGAACAAAAATGATAAATAAATATTTTAGAAATTCACTTTTATTTATAGTGGCAGAGTTACTACACAATGGCTTTTGAATAACAACTGATTAGTTCTCTCTGCCACGCAATTTATAAGTGTCCCTAAATACAGATAATCAAAGCACATTTAAAATTCCTGTATCAGGTGGAGTAGAAGGTGTTCCAGTATGCTTATAAAACACCATTCTATAAATTTGCAACATGATGAGGTATTCTGAGACATACATGAATCAGGTCTGGGTGTGAACAGGTTCAGTAGATGGTGCAGCATGACTTGAGCAAATGGATTGGGATCCTCAATGATTGGTCTAGGAACACATGGCTTTGGGCTGACCAGTGCTGTCAACCACTCCACATAAACTTTTACACAGTTGTTGATGGTCTCATGCTCAGTGAGGGGCAGGCCCAATCCAAAACACAGAACCTGAAAGTTGAACATGACACAGCCATTTAACAGTGCAGAAACATCAAGCTATCTACATTGACATAATTTAAGAGGGGGGGGGGGGGGGGGGGGGGTCCTTAAAATACAGTTTTGGG
>JBCAUA010024763.1:0-12559 GCA_038406235.1 Peronia verruculata
CCCCTGGCTTCCTGTGGGTAGGGAAGCCCGACGTCTAGCCTTCTCGGATAAGGGCGATTATATTTCGGAGGTCCCGTGTGTATGTTACGCATGTTAAAGAACCCTTGGCAGTTCAAAATCGATGGAAGAGTAGGCTGAGTGTCACTGTCCGGGCAAAATTTTCAAATTCCAAATTTCTACCCACAAAATTTCTCAGCAAAAAGCCGAGATAATCCCACTTTCTTAGGATTGAAAGGCTTAAGAAAAGAGAGAGAGAGAGAGAGAGACCTATGCGACTTCCCGACTGATTGATCTTACGTCTGTTCAGCAGGCATCACCCTCGTTTTTTTCGCACGTAGTTTATGTTTTTCTATGTTTTTTGCACATAATCTGTAATGTAGTATGCGGTGTTTGACTTAAAACCTTTAAAGGTATAAAAATTTAAAGAAAAATAGAAACAATAACTAGAGAACGAAAATGAAATCATGAACTGAGGAAATGTTGATAAAACATGACTTTACGGTGATTACAGAGCGTAAACTACTTTCGGTAATTTAACATAGGCCGACTTACGATAAGATTGGTCTACGACCAGTCAGTCGAAACTAAAAGCTGCTCTAAGTCGACGACTAGCTCTACACGCCAGGTAGAAGAAAAAAAATGAAATGAAATGAATTGCTAAAAACAACAAGGAAACTTCAATCACTAATAAATGAAAGAGAAAAGTAAGCTATAGAGGTGATGCACTGCGGACCCGAGAGACTGGCGTTATAAAGATCGTCTTTCAAGAAAGAGTGAGTCAAAAAGAATGAAGCAGCGGAGCACTTGTATGAACTCCCATTGCTAACATTACTGAATCTAGCGAAATAAGAATTCATGGAGTCGGAAAATTAGCGAAGATTGGAACAAGTGGATGTAGACAATCCCATCAGTGTCACTGATTTGCAGCGGCCAACATCGAATGACAATTTTTTAATGACAAGTGGCATTTACTCCATGGCAGCTACTTATTTCTCTTCTCTCTGTTTCCCTTTCTCCCTCTTACACTTGGCCCGGGGTGTATAAGTAGGTTCTCTGCTCTCACCTACAGGCGGTGTAAGCCCGCGATTGGTGGGGTGTCTCCCATGGAGTGCCACCCTCGACATTTCAGGGGAGATCTCTCTCTCTCTCTCTCCTTGCTCCTGTCTTCTGTCCCGCTTTCTTTCCTCTCTTCGTCTTGACGTGTATACGTATCTTACGACACAATATAGCCGTTATCGTGCTGATGTGTCGTTAAACCCCAACAGAACAACAACAACACTTCTGCTCAGTGGTATTCTTTCTCTGTTCTTTCTCTCTCTTTCCCTTCTCCCACTGCTTCCCCTTACTCTCTCTCTCTCTCTCACACACACACACACACACACACACACAAATTAACCTTTCCCTTTGGCCAAAACAATATCTTCATTAACAGTATCAATATTTCGCTATTACGTCAAAATAGTCACCTCGGTATACAAATACATGAATGAATATTCAATTTTCATAAAATTTCATTGAGCGGCAACGCATTATTGGGCTCTGACTACCACTGCATCCTTTATGTTTGGTAAACACCCAACCAAGACTTAAGGTAAGAGCTGCAGGACTACATCCACACCTGGTGAAACAACATAATTATGTTATGTGCAAGCTAAGATTTTGTGACCGACAAATTCTGAAACACCTGCTCTTTTTGAGAATATCTGTAAACTAAAGGGATGTGAGACATGGACTTAAAAAAAAAAAAAATAACGAAGACTAGAAAACGCATTTGCGCTCTTTTGAAAAGGGAGTCCTTAAAGGAATAGGAAGGATCAGCTGAACCGAGGAAAAAGACTAACTAGGTCTATTTAATGACCAAGTATGTCGCCTTTTCAAAGCTACCAGATACCATTCATTCATTTATTGCTTCCGTAGACCAGTTGTCCTTTGGGACGCCTCAGAAGATCCAACAACCAGCTTCCTCCATTCCTCCTTGTTCTCTGCCTTTCTCGAGGTGTCCTTAAGCTCTAGACCCGTCCACTCTCGTATGTTGTCATCCCACCTCTAAATTTGTCTGCCTCTTCTTCTTCTTCCTGAAACGGAACCCTGCAAGATCGTCTTTGCAGGGCCTGAAGATCGCGTGACATGGCCATACCACATCAGTTTACGGCGTTTTACTATAGCCGGAAGATTGGAATACGGCCCAATTTCATAATACCAGATTTACTACAAACAAATAAATAACAAAGCTGTCGCTGTTTTGATCACATCAAAGGTAACACAATACGATAACATAATATAAGATAATTAAGTCAAAATAAGAAAAACTCTAAGACAAACTTACAGATCTGTAAAATCCAAGGAATTACAAATAGAAGCATTATGAAAGATCTGTCTCAAGGTACCTGAGCAAGAGGTAGGTGTAGAACATGGTTGAGATCGGGGACTGGACAGAACCGCCTGTGAATGACTGCAGGATGAAAACTACCAACAGGAAAAAAAAAAAAGATAATCATGTCACGTCGATCTTTCTCTCTCCAGAGATGACACCCAGAAGAGGAAGCTGACGAGAAAATACCCTTTCTGAACTTCCTGTTTCAGTAGCAAAAAATCTCCTCATCCCCCTCTGGCAGTTACTTTTTTATACGACTCTCTCATTACAAACGATTCTGTCCTTCCCCAAAGCTTGCCCCTTCCTTCTGTCGTCAAACGGTGTAAAGTTGCACAAATATTAAACATACAATATGGCTTCTCGCACAAATTAATCAAGTCTTGGTGTCAACAGCTCCCGATCTGTTGCCGCTCGATCTCCCCCCCCCCCCCCCCAAAATCCCCTCCTCCTCGTCCTCTCTCTCTTCTTTCACTTATTTCTTTCTCTGACTCTCTAACTCATTCTTTATTCTCTCACTAATGGGAGATCGCTGTGCTCAGTCCTATTACTTCCCTTAACCAGGCAAAAGAGGGACTGAACAAGCTGTGTAAAGAGGAAAAAACATCACTTTTGCGCCCTTTACTTGAAGCATACACCAAGAACAAATTTTAAGAAAATTATGATATGCATTGAATGCTCTCTTCTTATTGTCATAATTTTATCAATTTTTCGGGTGATCAGTCTTTCGAATGACAAGAAGTAAAAGGCTTTTTCTTCCTCTTGCTTTATACATATTGTTCAGCGTCTCATTATCGGGCAAAGGGATGTAACAGGGTTGGTCAAAATGATCTCCCATTACACGAGTCCCTCCTTTGGGAGGGGCAGATAATCTACGAAAGGATCTCCCAATGTTTAACTCTCTTTCTCTCCCTCCCTCCCTCCCTTTCTCTCTTTCTCTCGCTCTCTCTCTCTCTCTCGCTCTTTCTCTCTCAATAACCAACAATCATCATCATCATCTTCAACAACAACAGCAACAAACACTGTATACGATGGGGCGGCAGGCAAATCAATTTGCATGTCTGGGCAGCACCGCTGAAACCAGAGACAAATGACACCATCCTCATGCAATTAACCACCCGCAGAACAAATGTCACTGAATGCCCCATTGCATTGAAGCAATCATAGTCAACCAATGGAACGGTGCTTCTCAAAGGGTGATTCCTGAACCTCTTCAAGCGCCTATACAAGGTATTTTCCTCAAGAATAATGTGCCAGAAAAAATATGGATGCATCTCTTGGCAGTAAATAGCGTATGCTATGCATTTTCCTCTCTCTCCTTCTTTCTTTCCCCCTCTCTCTCTCTTTTTATTTCTCTCTCATCTTTTTATATCCTTATGTCAACCTATGGCTACAAATCGTTTTCTGCATTCCGTTTCGGTCTTTCAAAAATAAAGAATAAAGAAAGAAAGAAAAAGAAGAAGGAAACAAAGAAAGAAGAAAAAAGAACAAAAAGAAAGAAAGAAAGAAAGAAAGGAAAGAAAGAAAGAAAGAAAGAAAGAAAGAAAGAAAGAAAGAAAGAAAGATTTCCACAAAGATTTCACTGAGTTTGAGAAATCTTCCCTCCCACTGTAAGAGCCCTATATCATAACCTTCGGGATTTACTCGTCTGACAAATGAACCAAACAAATCGTTCACAGCAAATCGTGATAATCAAAAAACAACAACAACAGTGGTATCGACGGCCAGCAATCATTCTGCACGTCTGAACAGTTATATCACAAGCAAGCTGAGACAAATGACGCCATCCAGATACAATTACCACATGCAGAACAACGGCTGTAATTGAACGCCCTGCCCTTCACAGAAACAATCACTTCCTGGATGTGGGAAAAACCGTAGGAGTTGCGGACACCCGATGAATCAAGGGTTCTAAAACTGTGATTCCAAAACCCTGACTTTATCCAAAGGAGGCCTTTTCTTCGGGTTTGTGAACCCGACTGACAATGAGTCTGTTCTCTAACCGGTAAACAGCATGTGCATTTCAAATACTTATCTTCCAGCATCTTTTTCGGCCCACTCATTTTTTATAAACCGGTTATTTCCTTCTGTTTACTTTAACCATGCACGCAAACAAAGGCCGAGATAATTCTGGGATTAAGTCCAAGATCTTCTGAAAATGCAAACTGCACATAATGTGAAACGCAAAAGAACTACAAAACAAAACAAAACAAGACAAAACAAAGCAGAAGAAATGTACGTAAACAAAGCAAGCGAGAGCGGGATAAAGGAATGTATATCTTCTATCTTCACCTTATATATGTAGCTAAAATGAAGAAAGAAAAGAGAAGAATGAAAAGAAAAGGAAAACAAAAGAGAAAGAGAAGAAGAAATTTAAAAAAGAGAGAGAGAAGATGGGGAGCTGGATATTAAACATCGTTGTTGTTGTTTGTTTGTTTGCATGTTTGTTTTTGTTTGTTTGTTTTTGTTCCACACTTTAAAAATGTTAAAAAGGTTTAAAAAAAAAAAAAACAATAAAGAAGACAAGGAAATTTTCTAAGAAAAAGGGGAAAAAAAGGGGGGGGGGGGGAGATAAACATAATCAATCACAATACCAGGCATCCAAAATCCAGCTATTCCTAATGGAGGAGAGAATATGTGCGATAAAACTGCGAGAAAAAAATATTTGAGGCTCCCGATGGGCAGCACATGTTATCTCCATCGACAAACAGGCGGCGGGTGTATTTGTATAATCGATAGTGTAAATTACAGAGATGCCGAACATCTGATCTGATCTGCTCGGACAGAGTGCTATTGCACTGACAAAACAACGTATCCATCAATCTAAAGGTGCTCATCGCCCACTTAGGCACATTTGCTGAGATAGTTCTGCATACCAGTGTTTGTCACGATAGGTATTCTCATCGTCTATATAAATTTTGCCGCTTTTCCTCGCTATTTGGAGAAGATCGCCATCTATCTTTGCGCCCCCGCCGGGGCCCGGGGTTTATAAATAGGTTCCCTGCTCTCACCTACAGGCGGTGTAAAGCCCGCCATCGGTGGGGTGTCTTCCATGGACTGCCATCCTCGACATTCCAGGCGAGACAACTTTTCTCTCTCTGCTTGCTACTGTCTTCTGTCCCGCTTTCTTTCCTTTCTTCTTCTTGACGCGTGAACGTATCTTACTGTGTTTGACACAGTGTAGCCGTAATCGTGCTGATGTGTCGTTAAACCCCAACACAAACAAACAAACCATCTGCCTTTGCGTTTTCTGGTTCAGACCGAGCACAGTGTCTTGACTAGAGAAAAACGCTGCATTCAGTAGAACGACTGGGTGAAACGAATCGCCTATCAATGGGACTGGTTGCGAATACAGTATTTTACTGATGATGGAGTAACGACGTTAAACCCTTTTTGCTGCCAAGGACATAATAATCCATTAGAATACTCAGACATTGGCTGAAATTCCTATACCCACTGGAACGGTAAATACACACGTTTTGTAAGCCTATGGATATACGCCTTTGAAATCCTGGATAAATCTTCAGTCTTAATGCAGGAGGACAGCAAAAAGAATATTTAGAAAACAAATTGGCAGTGAAAGGATTAGCTTGAAACGTCAAAATCTCGGCATAAAACATCCTCAATTATTATTATTATTATTATTACTGTTATCACCACTATTATTATTATTTTATAAAACTACAATAGAACTGTCAGACCGGCAACTAGTAAAAAATTCAAGAAAAATAAATAACATAGAAATCTATAAACAACTTGATTGTGATGATAAAATATGCCAAATTTTCGAGCCCGCTTGGCTCTTCTTCAGGGCAATAATGAAAACTTGTATCACATGTCATGTCCATGTCGATGTCTATATCTGGAAATGATGCAATATTGATGTTCAGTATTGTGATGAAGTTTGTGTTCGATTGTAAATAATAATGTCTAAACCATAATAAGAATCATGTCTGTATTGCATTGTCCATTCGTCTCTGTGCAATAAATCGACTTAACCGGTCCGCTGTGAGTTTCTGTGTGATCACTCTATGCCTGGTGAATGCTGGATGAATCACAATATAAGGGACACAACACTGTCATATACAAACAAAAGAAAACAAACTGAACTGACACACGTTTTTGTGCCCATAAAGTTTCGAGTAAGCTTGACAGAAGCCAGAGGTTTTGTATTTTTAAGAGACAATAAGTGGTAACTCCTCAGCATCATTCTGCCGAAAGCAGGACAAAATCACAAAATGAACATTTCAACATATAAATCCATATTCTCATCTCATAGTTCCTGATATACTAACAATCTAACAATTCTGACAAATAATCTCGTATATTCGGATATGAACTGTTCTCTCAATTTTTGTAAAATAAAAAACGTTACAACAATATCAGACCTTCCTCATCACATTTAATTTACATTTCTCTCCTCAGATTTGGCCATTTACAACTCATTCCAGACATCTGTTATCTCTCCCTTTGTGCTTCCTCTTTGATGGAAGATCCATGGCAGTCATTGGCCACCGGTTCTTTCTTCCTTTCTTCTTTTGGTTGGACGGCTCCCAAGGACATCGCTCTGTTGAATGTATTCCTCTATCGTTCAGTGCATACGAGCTTGAGCTCGTGTCAGATAAGAGAGCTGTTTTCGTTTTTTTCTTCATACAATACTTGTCTATAGGCCTACCTCAAAATAATATGCCGAACAAAGGGACGTTTAAATAAATAAATAAATAAATAAATGAAAAGAACTACTCATCGGAGACCCAGCCCTGACTATCTTGGTACAGAGAAAACCAGTTCTGTTACTAGACATTAATTCCAATCTTCTTAAGACGTTGTTCTACATGTTAGTCTAGCTCGTAAACACAGTTTGGCTGAGTAAAGGTGGGAGAATATAAATCATAGGATATTGATTTGGATGAGTACACTACAGGAATAACTAACACTACCGAAACCAATAACACTGGGAACATATAGTTTGAATTTATTAAAAAGATTTGCATTTTGTTCTGTGTTTAATTGCTAGGATAATTCAGGAACGCCGATATTTGACTTTCCGATACTTGTCTAAATTTGAGTACTAGCCATACTAGCTAGAATTTTGTGCAAAATTGCAGATTGTAGAAAATCCTTTTCAAAATAAACCTATGCCCAAACTTCATTAAGTCTAACACAACATGAGCAGAATGAGTGGGTGAAGAACATGTTTAAAAAGGTTGCTTTTTTTGTTGTGCTCCCCCCCCCCCCCCGTACTATTTGCTGGTGGAAAGTGTGTGGGAGACTGTCAGCGATAAGAAGAAGCACTGCTTTTATTTCTCTGCACTCTTCCCTACCTCTTAAGTGGGGGAAAAAATAACGATAGAGCATATAGTTCTGTTCACAGGTGTGCCTGTGTTTAAATCTGTACAATGAGGTGTGGAGGTGACAGAGATAGGGTCGGTCTCCATGCTCTGCGAGCCCGACACTTGCTGTATCAGCCCTCGCCACTTGAACCTTGCACATGTCTCTGCACAAAAATGCCTTGTCCTGAAATCTTTAGTTTCTATGAATTCTTCGAAATTTAATGGTGCGATTTCACTTTTAACGGGTGCAATTTAAATTAATGCATTTTTTTTTTTCAAGAAAGAAGTGTTGGAATCAATGTGTCTTTTACTATGACGACAGTTTTATTTTAATGTGTATTGATGTGTATAGAGATGACTAAAGTCGTGATGATGAAGAGGTTTTGTCAAACTCCAATAGCTTACTAACTTCTCCTTTCCCACAGCAGATCCTGAAGTTCCCCCTGCAACGTTCCCTGAAGTGTCATAAAGTTGGCCCAAAAAAGTCTCTGTCAGAGACACGATTGGGTGTCAATAAATCACAGCTCTTTACACAATCGCGGTCCTGGGTGCATCGCAGCTGGTACAGGCACCGCACCGTTCATATCACATCAAAGTTGTCTCGAGAGTGCAGGGACAATTAACATGTAAAAAAAAAAGCTGTAAGACAAAATGAAATAGAGAGGATATGGGATATGGAGATTTGAAAATGTACAGGTTTGTGGTGAGGAAAATTGCAGAGCAATTTGATGGCGTAAATGTGTGGGTAAAAGTGTAGGTGGGTGGCGAGGAGAAAAAGTACAGGACCATAAAGCTCAATAAGATGACTCACACTGTTTAGAATACACAGGAAACAAGGGAAGTGCATTCTTGATAGTTTTACCGCGTTCGTTTGGCTCATACTGTCATTATATCTCAAAGACCATCCTTAACACCATCGGTTTCAGCAGGTAGATGTGTAACAACTCAAAAGCGACGCAAATGTTGTCTCATCTCTCACAATCTAGATCTACAAAGATTTCAGAAAACAAACGACAAACGAACGACGGTCACTGGTTTGGCCAGTAAAATGTTTAACTCCATGTTCCAAATTTGACATAGTTCAGTAAGAGTGAACTTGAAAGACTTTGTGAGTTGTTAACACAAACAATCGATCTAAAAGTTTCACTGTTGTATCGCTAATAGTCAACAGCGCTTCAGAGTTATAGACTATTGTACTCTTTGAAAAGTTGATCCATGTTATGTATTAGACTGCTGAAGTGGGTTTAAATCATAGAGAAGCCGACATGCTGACAGAATGCTCTCCAACCATTCATTCCTAGCTACAGTAAATAGAAAAAAATGACACAAACAGACGAATAAACAAATAAACCAACAAACAAAAGAATGAATATTGATCTTCTTTTCATCTCAAGGGGATATCATCACACATCGTAATCACCTTTCTTAATTTATTACTTTTCATTTCCATGCACTGTGAGAAAAGCCGTTGACATCTTTAGAAACAAGAGTTACTAATATACAGGCAAAATGTAGCGCTTTCCCATATCATTTTAAATCTAAACTACCACTAGGAATCAGTACTTGGCTAACAATACTTCAAACAAAACAGAAACGCAAGTGAAATTTACAAGAAAAATGTAGCAAGATAGAATTTTCCACGATCGTTCCATATATTTTCCATTCCTATTAATCTGTTTTTGTTTCTGTTTGTTTGTTTGTTTGTTTTTTAACTTACAATATTGCATAAAATCTGATTTTTTTTTTAATTCAAACGAAAACAAACAAAGGCTTCGATAAACAAAACAAAGAAAGTATAAAGAAAAAGAAGGTATAAAACAAATTCCTGTTACAGGTAAACATACCAATATGAGAAAGGCTGATTTATGAACGGCAATAAAGGCTGTAATAAAAGAGCCCGAATACAGGACAAATAAAGTTTGTAAACCACGGTGAAAAACAAAAAGTTCTCTGTTTTGACAGTAGCACACCAGGACCTCTTGCCTGAGCACAAGTGTTGGCGGTGCAGTGCACTTGACGTGTCCTCAACTACTTCCTCAAAGGCAGGTCTTTACAGACCTAAGTCAGAACGCCCATGTTTCCCACGCCAGTTCTTACCTGTCATCATTCTCTCCCTTAGAGCCCGCTAGAGCTTTTTCAAAACAAAATATTAGGGGTATATGTACTATACTTCAAATCACTGTTGCATTTCCAACACCCTACAGCGAATCAGGTGTAAATATTAGTGCGTGTCGTTCGTTATCTAAACCTGTAATTGTCTCATCACATTTAATTCCTTGACATGATTTCACAACAGGCTACACATTAAGTTCTGGACGGTCAAATAATTAGTATAAAATCAACGCTTGATTCTGTCGTCTCCTTTATCTTATTCCTTTTGTAGTTAGGAGACGGCTGGGTTAATTTCTTGTCGCACAGGAAGAGTTCAGCATGACCTCAGTGTGAAAACTGAGGGGGGAAAGGCCCATAAATACAAAACAAAACAATGACTCATGACAGATAAACAGACCCACCCAGCCTGGTTCCGGTGTGTGTTTAATAACAGTAATGGAAATAAGAAAGAAAAATATAAATATCGTGTGGGAACAAATTGAGCTGGGCGATTAGAACGGACTTTGAGTTTAACTTTCTGTGCCAGAGGCCATGGAATGTTCATTATGTGTTCAGTTTGTATAGCTGGGCTGAGAACAATAGATCAAATGTGTCTGAGCATTTCAGTTTCCAGCGTATTCTCGGTGTTCAACTAATTGACTTTCGCTTGCCATCTTAGGTTCTGACCAGTACTGTGGTTATTGCATAGCCTTATGCAAACAATAATGAATATCTTATGCATGTCCCAGCTGATGAAAGGAAGGCAACAGGCCCGACCTGCGGGTTTTGGTTGTTTGATTGTTTCTTTGGTTGTTTGTTTGCATCCATACGTAAGGCCAGACTCGGGGATATTTTTCGCACCTTTGGCATCTTAGAAGATATACATTCCTCCACTGTTGTTTTCTTTCTTATTGTTGCTGACTGCTGATCCAGAAATGTGCTCAGGTGTCAAAATAATTTTTTTTTATTTCTTTTGTCCATGTCTTTATCTTCCTACTCCACTCCCTCAGATCACAGAAGGGAGAGAAAGACTCTGGCTGCTAATCAGACCATAGATCTGGCCTCAGGTTATCGCCGCTACCCGCACAGTCTTTCGTCCATTAGATAAATATATTAGATAAATAAGAAACTTAAATATTTTAGGTTTATAAAAGATGCAGTGTGATTTGGTAAACCGAAACGTTGCAAAATAATATGTCATAATTTTGTTGTCTGTAAAGCTGACAGTCAAAGGGTTAAATAATAGATCCGCCTTGAATAATGGCGGTCTTAATTTACCTGTGAGTACTACCTGAAATCGTGAGAGAAGAGTGGTGTGTTGTCTGAAGAGAGCAGAGATGAAGTTGGTGTTCGTGTCATCCAGTTATGTCAGTCAGAGGAGACAGATACACTGGAACACACTTGGTCCACTCCGACTTCTGAAATAACAATAGATCAGTGGTCATGTTGGTCGCTACAGACTTTTTCAACATGAAGAACCTGTTTGTTTTGTGGCAAGAATGCTAGACGTCCTGCTGTCGTAATTTGGTTACACAACATTGGTGTTACTTAAATTTTTCTTGTCTCTCAGCACTGGGTTACCAATGATAGTTTTTCAAAAGTAAAGCTTACTTTTTTCCGCATGATGTCTTTTAATATAAAATCAAACTCTTTCAATATATTTTTTTTTTAAAAATGTATGTTGAACTGTGTATAAAACCAAATTCTAATTTGCTATCAATAAATGTTTCTTAAAATATAACCCTACCCGTTGTCATAATTATCAAGGATAGGCTTGGACATTAAACCTAGAACCTTTTTTTTTCTTTTTAATTTGTCCAAAATGTGTTTGAAATGTTTGGCCAAAATGTGATACTGTGTTATGTGGTTTTACATAAGACGTAAAGAAACAAACTGCGAAAATTAAAGTCATTTCTAATTCTTTTCTTTTTTTCTATATTCTAATTACCAGGACTATGTTTTGCATATATTAAAGAAACATATTTTATTTCGTAGCCAAGAGGCGCATTCAAAGGGCTAGAACAAGTTTTTCTAAGCAAGGGCATGTACCTATCAGTATGCACATATTTGTATACTTAAGTCAAAGAACATGGTCTTTTCGGTACATGCACACAGACCAAGCAAAAGACTTTAATTAGAGCTGGAATTTTCGTTCCTGTTTGTTTTTCTGTCTTTTCCCTAGTCAGGCACTGAATTTATTATCCAGATGCTGACTTTAAAACCGTAAGTTAATGTAAGAAGATCACCTCGTGCTTTATCTCATTATAAAGTTTCAGATGCATTCTTTCATTTGCAAATTAATCGCACGGCCAAAAAAGAAAATTGACAAAAAAAGGGTTAAAGAACGAACTATCCAATAGTAACATTCTGTAGCCGTGCCATGAGACTGGAAAGAAGTGCAAAAAAAAAAGTTGTATAACCAGAGCTATAGCGAAACAACACGAGAGAATACGTAGTAACAGTAATAGAGATAACGGTAAAGGTTTGGATATCACTTGAAAAATGAAAAGAAAGAAAATGGGAACGTTTAGAATAACCAAAAATGATTGTAATAAAAAATGAGGCCTGGGAAATGCAGAGCAACAGAATAGAGGAGATGAGTTGGCTGCAGTGATCATTACAGAGTGTCTATCTGGGCCTAGTATTGCAATAAGGAAGCATATTATGCAAATAAAAAAAGTTGCACCACATAGTAAAGGCGAAACAATTTTGTATTGCTTCGCACGTGGGAGCGTCTCTTCGCATTTTTTTTCTTTACCCTCCC
>JBCAUA010024773.1:0-12558 GCA_038406235.1 Peronia verruculata
CTGCAGGCAATGCATTCCAGATTAAAGGCCCTGCATATGAAAATGCTCTGTCCCCATATTTTTTCTTATGGGAAGGAAAAATAGAGAAGTGGTTAAGACTCTTAGATCTCAAATTTCTGGACAGTACATAAAGGCACAATAGATCTGCTAGATAAGCTGGCACGGTCGACTTCTGAACTCGAAAACAGAAAGTTGCCACCTTGTATTCAATCCTGGCTTTTATAGGACTCAAAATGGCATTGTAAAATAGAAAAAATCACTTTTCTCGTGTTATTTGAGCATGAGCAACAGAAAATTCTGAAAACATCATATGCTGAAAAGGTCTTTGTTGTTATCAGGATATTTGTTTGCTGCATGATTCAAGTAACAGGCAATGACATGATTTTTTTTTTTTCTTTTCTTTACAATGCTTATATAGTAGCTCTTGTACTTGACAAAGGAAGCAACCTAGCTGGTTGAAGGCATGGCTCATTGTCTCATGGTAGGACCATTGATATTCAACAAGACTGAGTTTTAGATTGTCACACTCTTTCAAAAGATTCCATGGATGATGGAGGGTTAAAGTTTTTTTGTTGTTTTTTTTATCTGTCACAGGTGGTGGCCAAAGTCCCCATCACTTTCCCAACGCTGGAATCACATCTCAAAATCTCAGCTCTCTCTGGGCGGGTCGTCCATGTGTCCTTCCAGTTTCGTACACATGACAAAGAGGCTCTGCTGGTATACCATGAAATGGATTCAGATGAGGCTAAAGTTGTGGTAAGAATGGTTTTGTATTTGAAGAGGATTTTTTTTTTTTTTTTGGTTAAGTGATCATATCTCTTGTGACCAGGGCAAATGAGTCGGAAGTTGCCCCGGGCAACGAAGATATACGACTGTTTTTGGTAGTTTTGAACTACTTTCAAGCTAAGATACTAATTATTTTTTTTTTCCACAAAACATCAATTTAACTTTTTATAATCAGAGGAAAAAAAAATATTTTTGGTATCATAGTCAGAAAATAGTGAAAAATGGCAAAAAAAACGACTGGGCCTTGAACTCACCTGGCGTGATTGCGATTCATTTGCCCTGGGCGCAAGACATATTATGTAGTGTTCAACACAGCGGGACATAGTACAGTTCACAACAATTACTGTTCAGTTATCATTAAGGTGCATGAGAAATGTTAGTTGTAAGATCAAGTTAAATTAAATGAAACAGACACAAAACAAACTTGGGGCTGGAGTATCTCGGTCATGAGATTGAGCAAATTTACACACACACACACAAAAAAAAAAAAAACTCGTAGCTCAGGCTGAGGCTACAGGATACGAACATCACATTCATAGCAGCTGTGGATTTCTCAGTCTTGGGGCATTTTTTATAGTTGTCATAGTGTGAAGAAGAATGGTAGTAGACTGCTGTTAATTACGACTCTGAGATGAGATGTTATTTTGCGTGTGGAATCACCAAATAATCTTGAGATCGTGTGTTCCCACCATCATGCTTTTCATAAACTACGTTGTTAGGTCATTCTGTGCTATATGAGATAAAGTCCGAAACCTAGACTTCTCCACAATCCACTCCCTGCTCATTCCAGTAAGGGGATGAGCATGAATTATTGTGAAATATAGATTTTAACCTTTATATTGGTTTATAATTCTTATATGATTCTTGAATGTCATCATCATAATTTAAATATGTTGTTGTTTCTCTGATCAAGAAACAGTAGGGTTAATAAATTTGCCATTTCAGTCACTCTATTCAATTTTAATTGTTAACATATTTAAGTCTACATAATTGAGGGATGTCAAATTTCCTACTTTCGTAGGATTTCTAACATTTTGGCTGTCAGTAATTTCTCTGTTGGCCCCAAATCCAGTATTATTTGGGTATTGCAGTTTTACGTTTTGCTAAAGAATATACCAGGAACTTTTCCTACTTTTTCATGTAAACAGATTGACATCCCTGATATATACTCATTTGCCTCTTTTAGTGGATTAAGTTAGTTTGCTGGCAGACAGTCTCTCTTAAATTTTAAGACATTTCTCTAAAGTAATCCTAGAAAGCTGAATAGTTATTCAATAAAGATGGTTTATGGTCTTAAATTTCTACTATCTACACAGGTTCAAATTGATGAGAATGGTTATGTCAGATACACTGTCACACCCATCAATGGCCAGCCTGTGGAAGATGTAGTCAGAAACAGTAAGTGCAAGGCTCTGTGTTGTCTCAGCTTTTGTCAGTCAGTTCTCTCTACTTGGACTTAGTGAGCTTATCTAGTTTGAGGAAAAGAGTGGGTTATGTGTGAACACAAAGCAGTGAGATGAAATTCTCAACATTTTTCCAAAAAACAGTTTTTCTCCAGCTTGATTACTGCTCTTTGCCAGAATAAATGCTGTAAAGCAGGCAAAATTTACTTTTCTCTCCTTTTTATTTCAAATTTTGATTTCAGGAAAAACACAAATATGACAATGAAAAGAAAACATTTTCCTAATACCTTAGATTTTTGCAGAATTTTTGTTGGTCAAAATTTCTTTCAATGACAAAGAGCAAAGGTGATGTGTCTAACAATTAGAAGAACTTACATGTCAGTGGAAACAAAATTTATTGCAGTTTTATCCAGTAATGGAAAGCATAGACCAGTATTTTTCTTTTAATCTTGGTAACTAAGCTGTTTCACTAAGGTACTCATATCATAATGCTGTTCCAAGTGGCTGTTATGTCTGTCAGATAAATTTATGGTAAATAATTTACAAGGAGAAAAGAAAAAAACATTATTTTTTTTTAAAGAAATGAATACAGAATTTTTCAGCAACATTAAATTAGCGTGAAAATAATTGTTTGTAAGAAATTTATTTGTTTATTCAGGGGAATAGAAATTGTTCTTTCAGTTACATTCTAATTAGCCAAGTACTCTGCTTTGTGCTAAAATCATCAAAATGCTAACTATACCGAAGAGCTTTTGTTTTTGTCAGTAGTAAATGTTTTTAATTGTCTGAGTTGCAGTGTGTTATGAGATCATCACAAAATAATTTTTATACAGTCTATGACAAGGAAAGAATTTCATTATTATTGGTCTCCTCTGCTTGTTAAAAAGGTCCAGGAAAGGTGAAGGTAATGGCACTGCTTTCTCTTCCTCTTTAGCTGACATGATGAGTGATTCAGGCACATTTACGGACGGACTTTGGCACTCCTTCTATCTGTACATGGACCAAGATAAAATCAACTGCACTGTGGACAGAAATTCTAAAGTCTCTCAGAGAAAACTGGATGTCACAGCCAGGACAGACTATTTCATTGGTGAGTGGGTGGAAGGGAGTAGTAAAAAGATGAATAATGCAAGGACTAATTTCCAAAATTACAAGAATAAACCCGAAGTGTGATCAGGCTATCACATGATTCCTTGGCTGTGGTCCAGATTGTTAGATAGGATGGAAATGCATTCAGCATCAGAAGCTGGTGATTTAGAATCTGGAAAAGTCTAGATCTACCAGTATCATTTTTATCCACTCTATCCTTACTCCATTCATGCCAGAAGATCAGTTTGCTTTTCATGGCACACTGTTGATGCCCCTTTTCAATTCCAGGAACATAGGGGCTGTTTGGGGGGAAAAAAAGTGAAGTGTCCTGAATATTGTTGTATTGTGGAATTTGATGCAATACAAGCCATGCGTATCTTATTTATTTCAAAACATTTATTTGCAATGTAGTATTTGTGGTATCACTTTGCCTGTGTCGCTCAAGTGTAGATCGAGATCTGACCATCATCACTGATTTTCAGGGGCTCTTGTTTACCATAAGAATCTTACTGATATGATTCATCTTCACTTTCATTAGATGATTGCCAATCTCGCTCTATCGTCAATGTAGATCTAGTCTAGATCTAGACCTGTATCCAGCTAGATGCGAAACTCACAACCTTCGATTGCTGCAAATATCATTGTTTATTTGTGGTAGGATGGAGACTTTGAGTCTACAACTACAAGGCTCTCCTTGAAACCCATCAAGATATCTTTCTTCTTCATCATTCTTCTTTCTCTAGTGCAACAACAACTGAATGAAAAATAGAAAATGCCCTATCCCAGTTGAAATAGGAAGAAATATTGGACTGTAAGGTGTTCTGATGTGAGCTTGCACTGTGTCACTCCAAAGCCAAGGCGGAGACAAAACAAACATCGTGAGACTCAAATTGATAGGGCCTATGGCTTTACTAGTTGGCCGCGAGATGCGCAGCCTCGTAATAACTGCAGAACCGCAAGCCATCTTATTTTGCAAAATAAACACTTTAACAGTGATGTTTCCTCAAAAATAACACCGCCAACGTGTTTTTGGCTACTAGAAGTTTATTATTTTACAAGAAATAGCATAGGCAATCCGTGACGTTGCACTATCCCTTTAATTATTGCTCTTGATTGTATTTCTAAGAGAATATCTATATATTGTGGTAGACAAATTGAGGCACAGTAAATTTTGTTGACATTCATAAAGACAAGGAAGACAAGTTCCACAGAATGAACACCTGGCATTTTTTTTTGTCATATCCCTTTAATTCACATTGCATATCTCCAGGGGGCCATGAGTTGTACAACGGCTTCCGCGGCTGCATGAGGGACATTCAGGTAGCCCAGCGAACAGTTGACCTCGACGTGATAAGAGCGGATGCGAAGGAACGGATAATTGGAGCCCAGATTGGCACCTGTGCCATCAGGGACAGGTAGAGAATGCTCTCTCTTTATGTCAGATTAACAGATAGGTGCTTACAGACGTTAGCCCCAGTATGGTATAGAGATGAAAGTTTCAAGTGATGTTTCAATGTTTATTCACAAAGGACAGAGATTCTGTTTCATTTCTGTAGAAATATCTGTTGTTTATTTTTTTTTTTTTTTTTTCCCTAAGACTAGTAGAAAAGTAACAAAAAAGTAAATTTTATATACAGTTTCTTCCTAGTGTCAGGAATATGAGATGTCCCTGTGACATAAATGAGCTATGTGGCCATTACCAAATTTTTTTTCAAGAGCTGCTTTTTCTGTTTTCATGATTTGATTTTTATTTTTTTTATAGGATTTTTTAGCTGGTTATACGTATTTATGGTGCTGCACACAAGCTTCTATTCTCTGCACTTCTTCAGTCTTGCCTTGATTATAAAAACAAAATAAGTAGATAAATAAAACCACTGTAAAACTGTTTGTTTTGAGGGAAAAGAATGGTGTGGAGGGAATGTATTTGATTATACCCTAAGATATTTTACTACTCGTTTGTCTCCCCCTCTCAGGTGCACACCTAATCCCTGTGAGCACGATGGTATTTGTGAGCAGTCTTGGAGCACTTTTACCTGCAACTGTGATGACACGGGTTACCAGGGAGAGCTCTGCCACACCTGTGAGTGCTGGTCTCTTTGTCCGTCCGCTTTGCTCATTGTTTGTCTATTTATTATTGTGTACTTGGGCTTGTGAGTTTCCTCAAAATAGGACACTGATGTTATTTATTATTGTTTACTTGGGGTTGTGAGTTTCCTCAAAATAGGACACTGATGTTATTTATTATTGTTTACTTGGGGTTGTGAGTTTCCTCAAATAGGACACTGATATTTAATTCACTGAGTTGATAAACAATTTTCTTGTACACTATAATAGTTGATCAAATATTCAGGTGATCAGATCTGAAGTTGGAACATATAAAGTTTGTAATCCCAGGATTGAAATAAGCAGATTCTGAAAAATTGTTTCACCAGTGAACTTGTGAAAAAAGCTTTTCCTAACTCAAAAAATGTCAATAATTACTGTAGGAATACCCAAATTTGTATAATGATCATAATTTATGGTTAAAAAGAAAAGGACAGTTCAGGCCTGAGGATAACAACAAGTCTTGACACTTTTTAGGTAGTCAATGATTTTGGTAGTCAAGTTTAAGATCTCTTATCTTAAGATCTGTAACAGCTTAGTATCTGACTACAGATGCTTTCATTGGAGTATAGATGGGTCTGGTTACCTTGACATTGGAAGTGTTACACCATGGTCTTCATTTGTAATCTGCTCATACTACTGTACTGTAGAGAGAGCGCAATATATCTAAGATCATAATAAGCTTTTTATTGGCACCACCTTATGATAATTGCGGTTATCTCTATATGAAGTTGCTAATTACTAAATAGAGCATTGTCATTCAACCTGTGATGTCAGTTTTCAACAGATATGTGATAAAATGGGTTAACTTACTCTGAAAATGAACAATGAATGACTGTTATCTATATTTCCCCATAGCTGCCTACCATATCTCCTGCGAAATGCAGAAATATTACTCACAAGTTGAAGGCAAAGAAGAGGCTATGATCGACCCTGATGGATCTGGGCCTTATCCCCCTTTCAAAGCATTCTGCGAGAGAGGTGAGTGGAGAAAATTTGTCATCCAATTTCAAATGAGTCTGACATCGGTTTTTATGTTTGTAAGAATTGTGTCAGTGGAAATGAAAACGAGTGGCTTTTATGTAGGTGAGACAATAATGTGGGCAAGTTAATCAGGTGAAAAATCCACTTCCCTGTCCCAAATGAAGCCTCTTTTTGTGTACAAATTTTTTGTCTAGTTGCATCATATTCTAATCTGTAATTGTTTTTAGATAATTTTTTCTTTTTATCTGCTTTTCTTTACAGTTTAAATTCTTTTTAGGTAATCTGTGTTTTTTTCCTGTTTCTTTGCAATGTTACAGGTTGGCAAAACTTAGTGGCTCATAGTTAATTCAACACTATCAATTTCTTTTCTTCTTGATGTATAAGGACTGTTCCTCCAGATTAGAACTTTCTCTCCATTCTGTTTTATTTTATTATTTTTTTTCCCTCAAATAAATTTCAGTTATTAGTTCACTGAATCTGAACCCAGTATAACTCTTGCTGTGGAGTAATATATTATGAGTGGTCAGATACTTAGATGTTGAAGTGATAAATTGTATCTGACCTATTTCAGTCCATTTCATACAACTGTTTTATACACTCGTTTTTTTTTTTTTTTCTTTAGATCAAGACGGGGACATCATCACCTACATTGGCCATGACAGTATGGGCACTATTCGTGTCAACGGTTATCAGGAGCCTGGCTCCTATGTGCGGAAGATCAAGTATGCAGCTGAGGATGTCTTGGAGCTAGAGGAGATCATTGACCGTTCTCGCAACTGCAGGCAAAACGTCTTGTACAGGTGTAGAAATGCCAAGTTTCTGGCTGACCCAGGTTAGTTAATAGTACCCAGAGTCACCACTTTATTGGGATTTTTGATTTCTACATTTCTTTGGCAACATAATGAAGTCAGCCATATACCAAAATCAAACATACCTATCAAATTTATGTCATACGCAAACTTAACCTGAAGTGAACATTATTAGATGCCCTTCTTCAGACAAATGTGGAAAAAGGAAAGTCATGTCATTTTGGTCCGTATTTAAGTCAATGTTTGTAATTTTTGGTTTGTTTGTTTGTTTCTTTGTTACTCTCCAGTAAAACATGCTGTCCTGGCACGTGGCTGATTTCGTTATACTTCCAACAGTGTATGGAAAAATAATACTGAAGACTGTCACCAACTTCACTGTAGGCACTGAATTTTTGAGGTTGTTTTTTTTTAGTTGTGTTAAAGATACCTCAGGTTTTACATCTTGCTGCAAAGATAATGGAGTGGAGAAACAAGGCAAAACAGTTCCTGCTTTATTAATGTAGAAAGATAGAGATACCAAGTGTGCACAGTAGCTGCATGATGTTGATGGAGTGACTGGTTCCACTTAGTCTTATGTGTTTTGTGCCAAGAAGTAAAGAATATTTAGTCAAATTGGTCAAACAAATCTACCTAACAGGTATACCTGATGATCCCAGTATTCGCACGTGGGGATGGTGGGTCGGCAGGACCTATCAGCCTATGTATTACTGGGGTGGAGCAGCCCCAGGCTCCGGCAAATGCAAGTGTGGACTGGACGAGGAGGGTTGTGGCAGCCAGAGCTCGACCTGTCACTGTGATGCTGTCAACATACAGGCCGGCATCAATGAGGTTAGTGACAACATAACAAGGCTATTGAGTTGTGATTGATGCAATATTCATTTATGATTCATGCTTAGAGAATTATAGTGGCCAATGACAGAATGACAGCTGACATTATCAAGCAAAGAGATTGACAGTGTTGTCTAATGCCTTATGGGCATTAGTTACATTCTATATATGTCTTTCAACCTCCTGGTGGAGATTATCTCATGGACATTAATGATTTCAATTATAAAAAGGCAAGACTGTTAATAAAAGATTAACTTTTTTTTTTCCCTCAAAAGAAAATTCCTTACACTGTTGGTGAAATATAAGGGTGAGCAACATACATACTCACATGTGAGTTAAATGACACGGATACTAGGAAGTCACAAATACTATCAGAGCAAGAGAGATTCTCAGATACAAGAGCCCCTTAACGGCAAATTGCATGTGATGGCATTTTTTTAACCTGACTTCCATGTACTTTTTGTTTGACATTTTGAAGACATGGACAACTTTTACAGTTCTGTGTTGGAAATAAATGGTGTTGCCTTTAATTTAACACAAATTTTAAAAAAAAAAATAATCCAGTAACGACAATAGAAACAACATTTAATTGTCTTGAAGGATGATTGTGCATTAATCATAGGTTAATACCCTTATAGTATAACAGAACTGTGACCTACATTTTCAGCCAGTCACATCATCATAGAAGTTAACACATTGTTCCACTAATGGAAAAATACATTTTTCGTTCTGTTCCATCTTTCAACCACCTGGAGGTGGTTATCTCGAGAGGAAACATATTTCTCAGGTTGGCATGTTTAACATATAACCTTCATCTGTCACACAGCCAGTTGAAATGGACCTGATCTCAAATTTTTCATGTGTAGAGTTACTGGTGTTAGCAAAGAGACAAAATGGTACTTGACTGTGATTTAAAGAAAAAAAAAAATATTTAACAATGACTCCTTTGTAGTGAAATGTTTACATTCAGCGTAAGTTCTCATGATCCCATTGTCAGCAAATTCCCATTTTCTCACGTCCATTCCATGCCCAATTCACCTCCTGGCATGACCTTTGCATGGATACAGTGGCTTTGAGCATCACCAGCTGGCATTTAGTGGCTGGTAACTTGTGCAGATAAGAGTAAACTGATGTCAGGTGGCAGCCAAGTCGATGCTTAATCCGGCAAATCATTCATTTCGCAGGTGAGGGCAGACCAGGGTTACCTCGTTCACAAGGAGTACCTGCCTGTGTTGGAGCTGCACCTGGGAGACACTGGGTCTAACACTGATGGCAAATGGTCCGAGTACAACATTGGGGAACTAGAATGTTTTGGCGACAGTGAGTATCACCTTGTTATGTCAAGACTGTCAAAGTCCAGAACCATGCGTGACAAAACTTTGTCACCCACTCACACATTTTGCTGATAAGAGACTTTTGTAATTGTCATTGTTTTCTTTTTCTTTTCTTTTCTTTTTGTCAGCTTTATGTGGAAAGTCAAAAACTTGCTTTTGCCTGATGAGCAGATGTCTCTGTAACTTCTTCCTGTCTGTTCAGTGCCAACATTTATATTGTTGTGCAAGGTTTCACCTTGCTGTTAAGAGTTAAGTGTTGTAGTCAAGACTTAAAAAGTCAGCATGATTTATAAAGTTATAGCAGTGGGAGAATCTTTATACTCAGAGAATGTATGGTTTATACAAGATTGGAATGTCTGTTTTGATGCCTCAGTCTATAGTCTGGCTTTGCTAATCATTTTACAAATATGAATACATGATTTGTCTATGGGTAAACAATGTAGTTACGCGTGCTATGTTATACATTGTATTGAAATGAACATTGTATATACGATTAATTCTTACTACCCGAAGTGACTAGGGCACAGCGTGCCAGCCGAAGTGATGACTCAGTCATCACTGAGTTGATGTGCAGTTAGCCTCAAAAACTCCATGCTAAATGGCCATAAATGGAACCACTTCAAAACTAAAAAGCTCAACAATGGAAAAAGAAACAAAACTAGTTGGAGTTGCTTGAAAAATAGGGTGGATTTGTGTGTTTTTTTGTTTTTTTTTATGCTGTGTTGATATATGTCCTAATTTAACCAATTTTTGAAGAGAAATAATTCCAGCAAAACCAGAAAATTAATTACGAGTAACAAGAGTTACAGTATGGTAAAAAAAAAAAAAAAAAGTACCAGATCACACCAACAGAGTTTACTGTGTAAATATACCCACTTTGTCAGACACAATGTAGTCATTATCGTGCTGATGTGCCGTTAAAACCCCAACACAAAGAAATACCAACAGAGGATAGCAGAGGATAATAAAAGGCATTCTTTAAATAGAGCATCTCTCATTCTCAATAATCAGTGAAAATAACTCTGATACACCCGTCCGATAAATCACTTTTTCGTTTATATTGAAGTGACCATCACTGAGCATTTGTGGTTATATCAGTATGTGATTTTAGGATATGTTATTTTCCTGCTAATTATTTGTCCTTTGCCATTTAATCTTGTCTAATGTTTTGAAATCATTGTCTTTCAGACTTATTTGACAATACTGTGACCTTCACCCAGAAAGATGGGGCCCTGGAATTCCCCACCTTTACTGCTGAGAATGCAGGTGACATTTGGTTCCAGTTTAAGACCACAGCAACCGATGGTGTACTGATTCACTGTGCAGGAAAAAACATCCCAGATTTCATAGAGATCAGGCTTTTCCGTGAGTGTTTAAAATTGTTCCATTGACAAACTCATCTTCAGACTATGACCACCAAGAATGGCTGCCTTAAAATGTCACATTTAACAATTGTCTTTTAGGTTTGTCAGGTTAAGGTAAGGTAAGATATATTTAATTTGTCTTTAAGGGGAAAAGTCATTAATAGTTGATGAAACACAGTATGTATGCAAGATACATTCGCACTAAGATGCAAATTTCTTGCGCCCAGGGCGAATGAGTTGGAAGTCATGCCAGGTGATTTCGAGCTACAGGCATTTTTTAAATATTTTCTGACTTAATATCCTAACACGTTACATAACTAGTTGGATACCATAACTTTCTTACACACAGACAAAAAGAGGTGCATCAGTAGGCCCAAATAGACTCCTGGTCTAACTGGACCAATAGGCCCAAATAGGCGGCGCCAAAAGGTAATGATCATCTAAAAATTGAGACTTTTTGACTTCATATTATACCATTGATGGTGCTTATCTTTATCCAGTGATATTGATGAATTATCATAACATAGTGGCGATTTTTGAAATAATGTAATACTGAAATTGTCTCTTTACAGAATCTGATACCATCCAGTTCCGTTATGATGTCGGCAATGGTATCTCAGTATTGTCCTTCAAGTCACCCTCTCCCTTGAACGATGACACGTGGCATACAGTTCATGTGGAGAAGAATCGTAAACAGGCCTGGATTAAGGTTGATGACTATACGCCAAAAGCCCTCAATGAAGACGCAGATCTCATTCGACAGCTGGATCTAGCCACACCGCTCTATGTTGGTGAGGGATCATCATTCCTACCATGTGCCATTTTTATTGTGTGGTGTCAAACCTTGACACGAACAAACAAAAAACAAGAAAAAAAGACTCCACTGTAGCTAACTCTTTTTTTCTACTCCTAAAGTATTTTGTGTTGTACCAAATTTTGTAGAAAGAGTTTGTCCAGTTCTCATGTTCTCTTTTTTTTTTTTTTTTAAATTCTAATTTTTATAAATTTTAGGTTTTTGAATCTGTAAGACTTATCTCACTTAGCTTGTCTGTTTTTTCTAAAGTTTAATCTGTTAAGATTTCCTTCATTCTAAAGTTTTACTGTAAACCATCAAAATTATGGGTTTGTTTGTCTGGTTTATTTCGGTTTTGTTTTTTGTTTTTTTGGATATATTTCATGTGTTGGGGGTGGGGAGGATAGACCTGATTATGAATTTCTGTGTTGTTGTTGTTTTTTTGTTCCTTCCCTTGATCTTTTGAATCTTGAATTTTTGCTTATTTTTTGCTCCTTGTCGCCAGGCTCACTGGTTGGCTATCAGGATGGTTATGTGGGCTGTATGAGAGGCCTGCGTGTCAATGGTCGACTGATGGACATGATGGGCAAACTGAGATACGGAGAGGTCTATGGAGTCAGAGCAGGTACAGCTGAATGCTCAGTGCTCATAGCTTCGAATTGTTCTTGTTGCCCACTTAACTGAACGGTCAAATGATTGCACCAAGGGAGGCAATCTGCTGACAGAGAATGGCCAAAAAAAATACATTTACCCCCACAGAGACAGTTTAAATCATTAAGATAATGAGAGAAACATACTTTAAGTTTGATCACTCTGGCTCTTTCCATTCAAATATAAATCATAAATGAGTAAGTTAATTTCTGAATGTACATGAAGTCATGTACATTACCACTGTTGCAAGAGAACCACTTTGTACATTACCACTGTTGCAAGAGAACCACTTTGTACATTACTACTGTTGCAAGAGAACCACTTTGTACATTACCAGTGTTGCAAGAGAACCACTTTGTACATTACCACTGTTGCAAGAGAACCACTTTGTACATTACTACTGTTGCAAGAGAA
>JBCAUA010024795.1:2453-12556 GCA_038406235.1 Peronia verruculata
GCCGAAAGAAATAACATTATTGGATTGTTGTTTCCCTTCACCCCCCCCCCCCCATATCTCTCTGTCTCATTCCCTCCCCCCCCCCTCCCCAAGGGACATCAGAGACAATTTCCACTCTATTTTCCAACGTCCTGTACTCGTGCGTCCCCAGCCTTTCTTGCTCACCTAGGTACCTTCAAAAAAAAAAAAAAATCATCAGTCAAATCAGAAACAGGTAAGCATTTTCGTGAGGATTGAAAACGAAACAAAACGAGTGTTCGCCATCTCTCCTCCGTCTTTCCATTCCTTCTTTCATAACCCCCCCCCCCCCTTTCCGTTTCCCCACCCAGCCCTTCCACTTTTTAATTCAATTTTAATAAAATGGTCCATATAAAAACAATGGGGCATGAAACAATAACGTTTGCAATGTTTTCCGGCCTTCCCCTGTTATCTCCTATTACTCCTTTGAATGATCCTCCATTCCTTTCCAAACCTCCACTCCTCCTCCTCCTCCTCCTCTCTCCCCTCCCTCCTTCTCTCCCTCAATCGCCAGCCGATTACGGCCTGGGACCCATCATTACACACCACCCCTGATAAATGTGGCACTGCTGCAAAAGACTAGAGAGAACTGGTGTCTGGCACCCTGAATATCGATCGGGTGTCGGATGTTGGATTTGAGTCGAAACCCGACTCAAGGCCAAGGTCAGTCAAACACAGAACAGGGAGAGACAGCAACAGCCCACAACTTAATGCCATCCAGCCAGCACAGGACGGGAGACTGACAATAAACAACTCAACCCATTTGCGTTGCACATCACCACCCCTTCCATTATCAACAACAGCATCGTTACTACTGCCATTATCGTCATTTTACACACACACACACACACACACACACAAACAATCAAATATCGAGAAAAAAAAAATTAAGGTCGATTCTTTAAAACGTATGTTAACACAGGGAGTACTAAAAATAAGCGGTTTTTTTTTTTTTTTAAAGATTTAGGCCTATTTATTTATTTATTTATTTATTTGTTTATTTATCGCAGCCCCGCCATCTTCATAATTTTAAAAAAACAAACGTTAAAAGTCAAGAGAAAAGATCCCTAACCATATTAAGCCAACCGCTCTTGATACTGGTACCAAAGTTTCGCAGAAAACATGATCAAATTCGTTGAAGCAGCACAAGTACAAATGTTTGACCCTTCATCATAATTTTCCATAAATGCTTAAAAAACATGACATAGTGTCACTGCCAACCAACTCATTATAAATAAAGTAATTAATTAACGCCAAATATGAGGAGAATACAACATAAACAGACTAAACGCCAAATTTTCGACCCCGCTTGGCTTTTCATCATGACAATTACCATAATCATCATCATTAATTTTCATCTATAAGATTTTATCAGTTTTCTTAACCCGTTAAAAATCCTTTTTGTTGTTGCTGTTGTTGTTGTGTTAAATCTATTGAAATCCTGTAGTTTCTTAATTAGACTGTTGACATCATGTTCTGCATGTCAACATGACGCTGCAATAAGATAAGAGACATAAGAGCGCACATCGTTCAATAAAATATCCTCAGTGGTCTATGCCACAATCGGGAACTAGTGGCTTTGAGGAAGATTCTGGGTTTGTCAACAGACTGTTCGGCATGAATATTCCATTATCTGGATGGAACAAATTATCAACACTACTGTGTCTGATGTCTGTATGTTTGACTATCTGTTTATCCACTGATGTTTGCAAACTTCGAAGTACATAAACCGGATAACGATCTTCCATACACTAAGTATAGACCTTATATCATTATGTTTTGGAGAAATGTGTCTGGATAACGTCGACATGGAATTATTTTCAGAGAGAGAGAGAGAGAGAGAGGGGGGAGAAAGAAGGGGGAGAAAGAGAGAGAAGAGGAGGAAGAAAACGAGAGTGAATGGGATGGCGGGGGGGGGGGGGGGGACAAGGGAAAGTAAGAGAAAATGTTAATGAAAGAAGGAGTTGAATTGAGAAAGACAAACAGCCCATGTAGAGAACAATTTGGTTGAGTCGCAGCAATGAAGACATGATGCACTTTGAGATGTTCTCCACTGGCGTGTCAATCTGCAGCTTTAGTTAAAAATAGTCTGCATCGTTCTATCAAGTTAAAGACACCAGGAAAAGTTTTAAAAAAAAAAAAAATCCCAATTTTAATGGAGTTTTATCTCCAAACTTTGCAAATGCTGCAAATCTACCAACATTACGAACATCCAATTTAAAACAACCTCCTTTAAGACAGGTAAGTGTCCATCTAGGGACATGCCGCTATACTGAAGTATCTAGTTGTTTGTGTTGGGGTTTAATGGCACATCAGCATGATCACGCCTATACTGTGCCAAACACGGTAAGACACGTTTACACGTCAAGACGAAGAGAGTAAAGAGCGGACAGAAGAGAGGAACAAAGACAGACAGGAGATGTCGCCCCTGCAACGTTGAGAATGGCATTCCTAGGGAGACATCCCACTGACGGCGGGCTTTCACCACCTGCAGGTGGGAGCAGAGAACCCACCAATATATCCCGGGGACTCGCGGGGACCTCATGCATCGAACTGCAGCAGTAGAGCCCTATTCCCAGCAAATAAGAAACTTTTGATCCTTTATTTACCTCATTTTACAACGGCTGCACCTCTATGAAGAATACCGGTACCATGTTTCAAACAAGATACACATATACAAAACAGCTCTACTCAGTGAGCTGTGGCCATATTGATGTACCGGTATCTAAAAAAAAACAGTTTGGTCCTGACCGGAACTTGACCTAAGCACGGCGGTTGCTAACATTGGAACTTGCTTACGGAAAGAACCGTATGATATAAACAAGTGGAAAGAGACCATGCCGGTTCGAGCCCAACATCTGGGGAGGCTGGAAATAACTGAATGTCCTAAACTGTTTTATCCCCGCTAGCGACTCATAACACTGCAAACCTGTTTATGGATAAAGGAAGGGGAAAGAACATGAGAGCAGAAAAAGCCGGCCAATCTTGGGAATGTCTCTCTATTACACTGAATATCTGAACACCACCATCTTATCAGCTCATAGGCAGACAACGTTGCCAGCGTACAGCCCTGTATAACTGAAATTAAAATGCAAATTTCACTGATACAAAACAAAATGAACAAACATTTTAAATTTCGTTTCCACTCCTTCGTTGGGGTCCACAATCTCGGTTTATGACTGGGTTGATATCAATTTGTGCAAGTAATTAAGTCTCTTTCCGAAAAGGAATCGCATTATGTTCATGTTCTCCACACTCCCCATTACCCTATTTTGTTGCCGCAAAATTGAATACAAAGCAGCGTATAACTTGAAAGCTGTAGCCATCGATTTCATTCTCAGTTCTTTTTTGGATATCTGCTTAAAGAGAGAGAGAACATTCAAATAGCGTTTGTAATAAATGCGCCCAAAAGTGGAGCAACGAATCGATGACTGAAATTGCTGATCAGTTTCATGATTCTCCATCAATTCAGGTATGAAATGTGGAGCTGTGGAGCTGCCTGTCTCAATGCAAACTACCCCAACAATTCCGTCAGTTATGAAGCCGTTGGCTATTCTTCATGTTTCACATTGAACAATCTTTGAATCCCAGATAATGATTAATTATTTAGCTGATTTCGCATCGGACGCGTAGTTCCCGCGGTATTCTATCAGTATAACGCTCAAGCTTAGATTTGAAGAACAGCATGCACAAGTTCAAGGCTGAGCATTCCACGTGGATTGAAAAAGAAAAATGTACATGTAGTAATCTTTTTTTGAAAAAAAAAAATAAATAAACAGTCATAATTAAGTGAGTGAAACACAACCATATATTCGAGATCCATTTGACTGTGGTTTTGAGGGACCTGAAGAGAGCAAACAAAATTGCCGGTACGATAGAGGAAGAGGTTGAGGCTGAATGCCAGAGTGTTTCACTGGGGCAGAGGTTCCCAACCCGCAGGTGACGACTCCCCTTGGGGTCACAAACGTGTTGCTAGAAAAGGCTTGGGACGAAAATTCATTTTAACTTATAAGATACATTTTTATCCTCTTACAAATTCTGTTGTTGTTGTTGTTGTTGTGGTGGTGGTGGTGGTGGTGGTTGTTGTTGTTGTTTCAGTACTTCTGTCCTTCACGATCACAGAAAATAAAATGTAAATTAAGCAGCTGGTACGAGTGGGTTGCATTTTTATGCTCTTACATATGCTGTTGTTGCTATTGAGGTTGTTTCAGTATTTCTTTCCTTCTCGACCACAGACAACAAAATGTAAATCAGGCAGCTGATAGCAGTGGATTTCATGCTATTGTGTAGCGAGGTCGCCAGTGGGAAAGGTTGGGAACCACTGCTTTGGAGGGTCACATTTTATGCAAAGCGCTTTGTTTCTACATCGGCTAATTGGGGACCCACGGCAGTTTTGGTGGTGCTCCGCATCATACACATACTATTGATCAGTCACTCAGTCCTATGTCGGCGGTGGAGAAGGGGGGAATAGGGTGGAGAGGAGGGGATCACGCCATGTATTTTGGCAAAAACAAGGTCAATGGATCTGGTTCAGAGTAACAAACGAATATTCTTCTGTTTTATGGAAATGCATGAGTGCCGGCCATGCACACTTCACGAGAGATAGAGTGCGCCAACTACCTTTGGTGAATACATTTAGTGGTTATAATTTTTGGACTTATTTGTAGACGCAGTGATGTTAGCAATTCTGCGCGTACGCCTGGTGACAAAAACGCACTGCTCATTCAGTTTGACAATAATTCAGCCAGTGCTGCATCAACGACAGTCTTTCAACGCTTTCCCACCCACCCACTCCCGTTTCTTTTGCCTCCATAAAAAAAAAAAAAAATAGAGAAAGAAGGAAATAAAGAAATAACAAGAGAAAGAGAGAAACCAACACAAGACTAAAATATTTGAATCACACTAGCAGTTTAGAGAGAAAAAGAAAGAAAGAAAGAAAAAAAGAAAAAAAGAAAAAAGAAAGAAAGAAAGAAAGAATATACTAACTTAACCACATGAGAGTATTGAGAGGTTTGAGGAAACAAGCAGGCGTGAAGGATGGGGCAGAAAAAAAAAAACAATGAAAGTGACGCACAAAGAGAGAGAAGAACGACAATCATGGAGAGAGAAGGAGAAAGACGAGCAAATCACAGACGGGAGCCGGCATGACAACCAACGGTCCTGCCAAAGTTTGTTTAGCACTTATGCTGAATGAGAGAAATAACCCAGCGACTCCCCAAATCTACTCCCTATCTCTTAGACTATGAACAGTCATCTATTCCTAAAGCAGACAAAATCGATTTGAGGGCATTTTGGTGTTCTGGACAGTTATGTCTGGAAAAACCACAATCGTCCGAGAGCTCTAGACACATAAACTGTCTGCCTGGGTCCTGTGATTATTGCTATATTATTCACCATCACAGCCGCCAAGATCACAAATAAGAAATTAAACATTTCAGCCGACTTTTTGTCTTAATTAACGATAACAGAAAACATGGCAATGTCTGAATATCATGCAATGTCTTTCATTGCCCGGATCAGTTTTACAGACACGCATTAATATCGCACACTTCATACCTGACACGATTTGGTATTGTGTTATGGTGACAAACCGACACACTGTTCTATTCTTGCAAAACTAGAGCAATGAACTTGTATTTTAAATAATAATAATAATAATATTAATATATTACCCAAACATGAGGATTCACCCTATGAAAGTGCTATGGATATGCTGGTTCATGTTCCGACTCTGATACCCAAAGCAATAACGAAATCTGTCAAAACAGATATGCTTGCCTCTCGCTATCACTTATATTTTGGATAGTCTGGGATCACGATAGACAACATTTGGACCACTGAGTGAGCAGTGGGGTGATGATATCTTAAAACAGTAAGGCTAAATAAACACACAACATCCCCTTCACTGTAAAAGGCATGTGATTTACGAAAAGTTTATAGAGAAAGGGGGTGAGAGCTGAAGAGTGTGTGTGGGGGGGAGGGGGGGATGTCGGTAATATTCAGTCTACCACACCTATTACTAACGCATGATCTTGTTAAGAAAATGAATGCCGGCAGTCGAGGCTGGCTCAGGAAAATGCAACATTAAGGTTTTCAATTGCCAAAAAAAGTTGTGACATGACCATAGATCTATATTATGTATTCGTTCAACCTGTTGATAGGTTAAGTACCACAGACAATGCATGTAACTGTAATCAGAATTCGTTTCAAGCTGGTAGGTCTTGGTCACTAGGACAGTCATATCACATAGGTTACACACGACATTCCTTTAGCTCTTCGCAATCAAAGTGTATATAAGTACACATTTTTAAGATGAATAGCAACAGGCTATGTGTACACCTGCTTCGAAATTTTCTGAGGAGCAAAAAATGCCAGTCATCGATCAAAGTACCGCTCCATTATCGTTCACTTGCCATACGCCAAGACTGTACATTTCCCGCCATTAATGGCATTGCAAACAGTCGCGGGACTTGACAGGGAGGCTGGAGTGTACGCCTGGCTTATGTAGATTGAGTGAGTACTTTTCCTAATATGGTCTGGAGTATAAAGCAGCGAGCTCTACTTGGGGAGGGGGAGGGGTCTGAAGAAGCAATGTGTGACAGAATGTTGGTTGCACGGATTACTTGTGAGTACAGAGTTGTAAAGAGAGGTATGGAGGTAAATATATCTAGATCTAACTGAACAGCGACAAGCATTTAAAAATGCAGAAGCGGGTACGTAAACCCACAGAGGGGTAGGTTAAAAGCGGGAAGTGAGGGGGGGGGGGGGAGAGACAAGAAGAAGGAAGGGAAGAGGGATTCAACACTCTTAACCGTTCAATGTATAATGTGACAGTAAAACGAATTATGGGAAAGAGAAAAGTAGCAGGGGGAGAGGGGGGAGGGAGGAAAGAGCGAGGGCTGTGTCCAGTACAAAATCATGGCCGGCATAACAGGAAGAAAGATAAATGATTTGGTTGCAGGCGGCAGAAGAGCAGCAAATACGTTTGAAATAACGGCGCATTTACATGACCACGGCAACGCTACGATGTTAGAGGGAAAAATCATGACAATGATAACTGAATTCTAGCCCACCACGTTCTTACATAGGTCACACTTCCCAAATAAATACAGAAATAAAACAAAAACAAAACTCCAAATGCGAAAGGAGAATGTATTGAGAAAACAACATGCTCGCACGCACACACATACACACACATACCCACACAAATACACGACAATTTAAATGAATTCCTACTCACATTTACCTCATTGACTCCAAATTGAGGAAACCATAAAAACATTCTTTTGGACTTAAGATGCCATTTCTACTGAGAAACTGGTTTTACAATCGAGACAACAACAACAATTCTGAAGTGACAAACTGATACCAGAAACCACATGAAAATAAGAAAGAACAAAAATCCTATTCTTTCACAGGAGGGCTATCCTCTGATACTCCAAATTATACACAACCGAGCTACGGTCAGTTCAGTCAGTCTGACATTGAAAAAAAGAGAGAGAGAGAGAGAGAGAGACCGTGATCAAAACCGGAGTAACATACTTACATAAAATTCTGAAAAACCGGTCTGGTACTAACAAAATGCGTTATTCTATATCCAGATAAAGTCCAAATATCTTTCTATCCCTTTAACGAACTTTCTAACACGCTTCAGTAGTCGGAGATTTTGTTCAAAATGCACATAGAAGACAATATCAAAGCTAGGCTAATATACTCACATAAAATTCAGGAAACTCAGTCCTTGCACAGGATGATTTACGTTATCTCCACCTAAAGTCCAAGTATCTATCAATCTATCTATCTATCCCTCACGCGAACCTTCCCCTGGCATCGAGCAGTCAGTCAGTCTGGCTCTGTGAGTGAGTAAACTGTGGATGAGCGTTGTCGAACGCTCAGAGCGGCTGTGTAAGCGAACGCGCAGGCGGCGACATCGACAACGACGCTACAGCTCAAGGCTTCTGTGAGGGAGCCAGAGCAGTGAAAGAGAGCATGGAGCTTTGGCTAGCATGTTGAAAGAGCCATGTTTGCTCCATAGCCAAATCACATACATGTCTCTTTTGCCAAATAACAGCGTTTTCACTCGGGTATCGGAATGAACAAACAAACAAAAATGAGAAACAGAGAGAGAGAGAGAGAGAGAGAGAGAGAAGACACAACAGAAAAGAAAAAGAAGGGAAATTGTCAGTTATTTTTATATGCATTTGATTTAATGTGAAACATATGCTCAGAAAATAATGAAAAGTTCATGCTTCGGCCGAGGTTTGTTTTTCTTTCTCTTGTCAGAATCTTCCGATTCAGCCGAGTGAGTTTCTAAAGTTGCCCAGATCTGGTCATTTTGATTGTGGACAAGGACAAAAATGTGTGGGTTTTTTTTTTTGGGGGGGGGGTGGAAAATGAAAGGAAGACATCAGTTACAAATGGAGTAAGCGGTGAGCGACCATAAGAAAGAAAAGAGAAAAAGAAGGGGGGGGGGGAAATGAATGAGCCCACACAAGGAAAGAAAAGAAAGGAAAAACGGAGATGAAGGAACAGAAAACTGGAAGGAAAGAAAAAAAATGGAAAGTAAAGATTAAGGAGAAGAAATAACTTAAGAACGAAGAACGGAAAGGGAGGAAAGCAAAGGAGATGGAAGGAGGAAAGGAAGAGAGAAGATGGAAAAACGAAAAGAAGGGAGAGATTTAGACTCGGTCGGAAGAGGGTGAGATCGACGACCAGGCAGCAGGAGGGGGAGAGAAAGAGAAGAGAGAGCAAAGAAAGAAAGAAAACAGAAAGACAGAAAGAATGAAAAAAGAAAGAAAGAAAGAAAGAGAAAGAAAGAAAGAAAGAAAGAAAGAAAGAAAGAAAGAAAGAAAGAAAGAACGCTGAGAGCTGGGGGCTAAATTCTTTAATCAGAGAATAGATTTATGTCCATCGGTAAACATCGCATCCTACAGGAGCAGACAAGCGAGTGACTATAAGTATCAATGAATTTTAGTTCACACATCACAAGGTTGAACGAAGGTTCGGACAACGTGTTACACAGAGTCAGTGAACCATCACTATGCCACTAAATCTGGGGCATCATTACTCACATTACTGTGACATTTTACTGCTATTCATGCACAAATTAATGAATTACAGTTCTACTAGGTAATTCACTGTAGTAAGGTTTCATCACTACCCGTGTACAACAGTGCATTTTACTTCAACAATGCTAGTCTACTCTTCGGCTATCCTAAGGTTCGGTCTGGTTATGGAGACTTGTACACACATATGGTATTATGCGTGTAGCCTTGCAATCCAAGACAGTAGGAATAGGACTGCCTCAGCTTTATGTACCTGCTCTACGTATCCGGTCTGTCTTGGTTGCAATTCTAAATCGGTCTCCAGTACACTTTTCAAATTGCTGGGAGAACTAAGAACCCACAGAGACAGCGCATGGTGAAGGAAATCAAAGCTATTGTAATCCATGAAGTGTACAGTTGTGGCCAAACATGCGCAAGGGGAAAGTGTTGTAAATGACAAATAAGAATCAATAAGCAATGGATTAATCAAACAATCGATCACTCAATCGATCAGAAAAAAAAAGGTTGAAGTAAGGACACAACAACCACAGCAAATTAAGAATATCGATTTGTTTTTACCAGGCTATGGTTGAACTTGCATGCTATCTATAACATTTAACGGCTGTGTGCTAGAGTGCTTTCTGCTTTATATCGTCGAGCACTTCCATACTGTGTGTACATTTCACATGACTGTATGCTATAGCGCTGCATGTCATCTGGATTTTCTACAGATCTGTTTGTACTCGCATGGCGTCAAGACAACTCCTAACTATGTGCTTACGAGCTATGTGACCATTGTAGCTGTGCGCTAGCGAGCATGCTACTCAGATAATATACAGTTACAGGGTTAATTGACAGCAAAGCTGTCTAAACATTTAAAGTACATTAAAAATGTGAATTAGCTTGGCCTGGGGCACTCTGCGGAGTTGTATCTCAGCATGCTATCTCACACTGAACATAACTGAGAAAGAAAGAAAGAAAGAAAGAAAGAAAGAAAGAAAAGAAAGAAAGAAAAGAAGAGGAGACAAACAAAGAACAGAC
>JBCAUA010024806.1:0-12555 GCA_038406235.1 Peronia verruculata
CTCGCGAGAATGATTAATACCTCATTTGAACACAGGAACGGGATTTCGCGAGATTTAGGCAGAGTAGCTAAAAATAGGGGCGCGGACTTCGCAGCACTGCATATAAAAACATTTTGTTGTTGTTTTACTTTTAGATCTAGAATCTAGATCTAGATATATCTAGATCTAGATCTAGACTAGATCTAGATCTGTCTGTAGTGTGCAGTTGTTTAGTTTCTCTCTTCTCAACTAGACCTAGAACTTAGCCCAGCCAAGCCCAAACCCCAAGCCCGGCTGAAGTAGGATCTTGAGGCTTGAGCTGATCCCGAATCTAGATCTAGATCTAAATCTAGATAGATCTAGATCTAGATCTAGATCTAGCCTAGATTCCTAGAATCGAGATCTGGAGTCTAGACCCACGCGAGATCTATGATCTTAATTGCAAACAAAGAGATAGATCTAGATCTAAATCTAATATATAAACATATTATGTGTTCATAAAATGATTTCTCTGACTGGGCAGAAACAACATACCAAATAAATCAATAGGCCTACTGATTACTGTCAGACTCACAATTTTGCCTCAAGTCCGGTGCTGCGCCTGCCAGCAGAAGAGATTGTGTTTGGCGCAAAAGCTAAGGTTTACTTCCGGTTAACCTCGTCCGTAGCGCAATGCATTCGTTTAATACAGACCCGTGAAAAATAATATAGTTATTTTACTTCGCGCGCTCAGAGGCCACATCTGAAAGAATGAATAACTAACTGGATAAATAGATAAATTAATAGATGGGAAGTAAGGTGAGGTTGTGCATCACTATTGTTTGGTTATCAACAGCAAAACAATGGTGATCATTTTTTTTTAAATTTTCGTTTAGATGTTACCTCACTACTTTTCTTCTTTCTGCATGTGTGTGTGAGTTGCATTTTCTTGAGTTGTTGTTGTTGTTTTCTGGTGGCATTTTTTTCTCTGAAAAAAAGGGGGCATTTTCCATGGATCACTAATTTCCTTAAAGTTCCCAAATCAAAGCGCCATAAAAGCCACAGATAAGTCAAATTCAAAGAATAAAATTTTTGAGATTGCACAACTATTATTCATGATCCTCGCTGATATTATTACATTAATATACAAACAGAACCCTTAAAATACGTGAAGTATGAAAATGCTATTGTAAGGTTTGTGAGGAAGATCCATGTCAACTGAAAGAATAAGATGGGATAAGAAAAGCTCATGTACTGATCTTGACGTGTATTTTTATTTTCTATGGTTATGAATTTGTCTGTCATTCTCTGTCACAGTGAAGACACAAGACAAAACAAAACATATTTCCATACGCCAGGTGACGTGGATCAGACAGGTGGGGTGAAAGTTGCGACTTTTGGTGTAACAATGAGAAGATTTGGTTTCAGGACAACAGTATACTGAAGGGCTGACATGACTTTTTGTACATGATACACACTCCTAAACAATAAGGAGCCCAGACATTTTAGAGTCTGTGACGGGAGTCACGGATCAGCCTTTCTTCTTTGGCAAATACACGCAATGGTACTGTTCATATGTTTGACTTTTTTTTTTTTTCTTTTTTGTGCACATAAATTAAAATTCTGGACATTACATGTACCTTAAAATATGCTTTGAATTAGCAGGCTTATAAAAATGGTTTATATCCACACTATATTAGTTGTATATATCTAAATCAAGATTCAGAAAGATTTATTAATGATTGTAGATGGCAGTTCTATTAGTATGAATGGAAAAACCTGCAAATATCACATGATGTAAATGAGACATTGAAGACAGGACAAATATTTAGAGAAGAAGTGCTCATGTCAGTTTCCATCAAGCCAAGTTTCATACAATGTTTGTGAAAGTTTCTTGTAAAGTATAAACATGTACCACCTTTTGCTCGCTCTCATTTTCTTATCTCTCTGTCTGCTAAAGACTGTCACAGTCCTACACATACACAAAATCTGTAACAATCACAAAACTGTTACAGTCCTACACACATACGAAATAACAAAAAAGACTGATGAACAATATCAATGTACACCAACACCAGAAAATAGGTCATCTCATCTTTATTGTTTACTGTGAGTGTAGTATACATGCAAGTTTAACATGTTCAATAAAGAATATATCAAAGTAATACAGTACATGACATGTTAAAGAAGTAGTTCTATTCCAAACCATCATTGTGTAAAATGACTTTCGTCACTCTCTTGACACAAGCCCATAAATATTTATAGTGTTAAGTTGTATCTTCACCTTAAAAGTCAAAATTTAAAAAAAAATATGAATTCCATTTTGGTTGGTATCATGTTCAACTCCAGTCTTATTTTGACAGAACCAAAACTGGTCCATACATTCATCAGGTATTTCAAAACTATATCCATTATCCAGAAGACATCTCTTTCATGCCAGAATTTCAGCAGTTTGAATGTTTTTCTCAAGACAGCTTGTATACATGTGTCAAGTTATCAAAGAACACATTAAAAAAATTAATAAATGTCTGTAATAAAAGTGCTTCATGTTTGTTTACTAGATGAATTTATTATTTCTTAGAAATAAAAACATTGACACTACATGCACCTGAGCATGGTGTTATTCCCACTGCAAACAAGCTGGTATGTTTCGATTAAAAAATGAATGTATGAATTCGCAAAAATAAAACAGGTTATCAAGAAAATGACCTACCAGAAATTTCAATCATATATCACGAAATGATTATATTTGTCCAATTCTGTGATAGGGAATACATGAAGTATGTACATATGGGGGAATGGATGATGGGGAAAAAAAATAACTCATATAAATGAAAAGTTACCTACGTGTATACACAAATGATGATTGATATAAATTCCTAAGAAACAGGCACATGCAAACTTGAATCGCTGCCATTTGTTAACATGAATATGTACTCCATCACGCAAGAACTTAGTGACACCTATCATTGCTCTAACAAAATTGGAATCCCTCAAAGTTGAGGAAGTAAAAGTGCCCTACAACATATTGTCACTGCACACAGCATATTCATTACTTCTGAGATAAAGCACTGAGAAAAAAACTGTTTCACACATACTATTTAATGAGTTATTTGTAAGCCGTTGTGACTTTTTTTTTATTAATACTAAATTCTACTACCATATTTCTTTCTGAAATGACATTATCTGATAGCTCTCAAGCTGAGGAATGCCAGCAGACATCACCCGCATTTTGGCTTCAATCAGACTTACACTTTCATGTCAATGTAGAAAAAAAGAACATGAAACATCAAAACACATCACAGACCAAGGATGATAAGATGATATTGGTTGTGATGAGACTTTGGAAAATCTCCCCTTAAGATCCTCTACACCACTACCGTAGCCCAGGCAAAGCTGAGCCACACATCTCTGTCCTTTGGAACCGAAAGATTACTCAAAACATAACAAACACAAGACTCGCCCCCTTGGAGCACAGAGACACCGGTTCATCTGATCAACAGTTTTTCCAGCTTCTCCAAGCATGGAAACAAGTTACATGTGGTAGAATTTCATTTGGATATGGAATATTTCAATGGCACCATCATTTACTTATTATTCCTTGCCTCATGCAAGTCTCAAAAAAAAGCATACAAAAATTAGCCAAATTACCAGAAAATTAAAATGAGGAGAGGAAATGCAAACTGTACTAAGTTGTCAGATTGAAATTATGAGGAAACTGTTTTTTTAGAACATTATCTGACTTTTTTGTGTCAAAGAAACTAAACTTAGAAGATGTTTATGTTTGTATCAAATAGGGAGCACAAGGCTAACCTTGTAAATATGGCAGGGTGCATAACACTGAGAAAAAAAAAAAAAAGCTGCTAACCTTGTAAATATGGCAGGGTGCATAACACTGAGAAAAAAAAAAAGCTTGACCTTGTTTTATATGCATTTCACCTCCTCCCCAATTATATCATTTCCAATTATACACACAACACATTCTTTCACGCCTGTGGAAACTGAAAAACCAGGGAAATTCACCTCCTACCAAGTGTTTCAATAATCAAAATGTCCATATGTCTGCATGAAAAAGGAGGAAAAGTCCCTGCCATATTCTTTAGCAACATGTAAAACTGAAGTACATTAGTGGTAAATAATACTGGATTTGGGGCTAACTGAGAACTTATTGACAGCCAAAAAGTAGGAAATCCTATTAAAGTAGGAAATTTGACATCCCTGAATAATGCACTCAGGGTGATGAGCAACATCTGCTATACCCACCGTATTCCAACAGATTTTTTTTATTGCTCTAAGGTAGAAAGGCATTTCCTTGCAAATACTTCAGGTAACAAAATTCTGATCAATTCACACACAATGAAACAAAGTTCAGGGTTTGAATGATTCACTGACAACAACCGACAGAAATCACACCCTCTGTAACTTTCCACAAAACACAACTGAGTGTTATGCTCTTACTTTTTTTCTCAGTCCAATCTCTTCAACCTCTACATTTGGTCTAGTTTTTCCTTATGGCCACAAATTTTTTAATTTCAATCAAATTAGAGAGAATACAAAGTTCTTCATATTTTTTCACCTTCCTTTGGTCACATTCAAAGATGGTGCCATTATCATATTGATAAAAACACCCATTAAAAAAATCTTACAATAATTATGTACACAATCAAATGTATATTGTTAGCATTTGTCATATATATACATGTATATGTACACAAATTTGTAATTCATGCTACAAAAAAACAAGTACTAACATGTTGAGCATCAAAGACTTCTCCAGTTAAAGTGTAACACAAAGCATGCAATAGTTCAACTATCTCAAAACACCATTCCACACGATATTCAAATGCCCTGATAGAGTTGTGAAGCTGTACTGCTATAATGTTCTGTATTTCACTTAAAGATCATGCTGTTTTATTCTAATTTATTGTTGAAATTTTCCATAAACATCAAACTATGCATTTTACCAACTCAGTTCTACAACATATGTTCCTTGATCATTATAAGCCATAACAATATTATTTCTGTACAAAGTAACAGCTAATCTGAACTAATTTGTAAGTAACACCTTAAAATTTTAATTGTCAGAATTGGCATTAGCAGAACTTGCCCTGCAGTCATAAGGTAATCACTGAGCACCATTCAACAGCCCAGGCAAACACAATTTAGAAAAGGACCAGCTCAATCACAGGCATACAATAAATTTCTCCAGCGACACCCAGTAAGAGTCTTTTCCCAGTACCTCATCCACTTCCATCAAGAAATACATGGCACTTTGTATCAACTCTCCAAAGCCTGTTGTCTTACATGCTTTGTCAATGTCTTGTGAAAATTGCAAATTTCAGCTTTTTGTAACTTTGTCTGATATTAGAGAACTGGTGACTGGTGTATAAGACAAAATGCCCTCAACAAAAATCTTGAAGTATTTTCAATGTATCGACTTCGTGTATTTTTCTATTATAAGTGACTTGATTTTGAATAGTGACAGTGTGATGGTTTACTTTCTGTGAATTAGCACTGAAAACAACTCGCAAGCTCAGTTCATTGTTGCCCTATCTCCACTTTTGGGATATTTGGAGATATATATGCCATATGAAAGTGGGATAGTAAATCTACCACATAATGTAATCTAATTATTTCACCGATCACTTGCCCAAACAGGCAGATTTTGAAAATCATATTGTCATATCTCCTATGTGCAAAGACAGTTGCTAAACATAAAACATCAGTTTTCTAAAAATGAGATAGAACAACAGAGAACTGGGCTCACGAACTGGCTTTCAAAAGTTGGTGTGTGAGGCAACGGATTCCTAAATCCAAATGTGACAAAGTGTTACATTCCTCACACTTTCTTACTCCATGAAGACGCTGAACTGACAGTTACTATACAATTTATACATAAACTGATCCAGTGCTGCTGCTATCTGGCTATGGCTTCCACCATGCCCCTCCCTCCTCCGTCCACACCTCCCTCAGTGATCTCATTGGTTGTTGATTGTGGTGTTGACTTGTCGCAAAATTCCCAGCACCAAGTCGCGCAAAGTCTGAAATGTCAAACAGTAATGCATAGTTACAATGAATCCTGATACCTCACTTACAACAAATGTCTTGCGCCCAGGTCAAATGAGTCAGAAGTCATGGCGAGTCATTTCTAGCTGTGGCCATTTTTAACTATTAGCTGAATCAGATACCAAATTTGTTTTTTGAACAAAATGAAAATTTAACTAAAATAATCTGATAAAAAAAAAAAAAAAAATTTGGTATCTGAGACAGAAAATAGTGAAAAATGGCCATAATTTGAAATTACCCAGTGCGACTTCTGAGTCGTCTCCCTGGCTCCAAGACAAATATTGGTGTCTCACAAATACAATGCCCACTATGCATCAACAGAATATCTATGGTAAAAGTTTGTCATAAATATTAAAGTTCTTATAAAAGAACAGTTCCTGCAAAGTCATTCCAAAGCAAAGGTCTAAAACACACACACACAAAAAAAAAGATGAAAATAGCAGTGCTTTCATAATAATATTCCAGACTGACAAATAAGAAAAAAAAAAAAAAAAAATTCCAAGCCATGCTTTTCCACATCACAGTTTTGAACAAGTGAGTCACTTTTCATCTTTTTATTGAAATGTAACATTTGATATCTAATACAACAATAGTTGGTTAAAAAAAAAAAAGAACAAACATTTATCATGTCTATGATCTGTTAAGAATGTTTTTGCCTCCTTACAACCACCCCCCCATCTTGACCGATGCAATGTGAGATGGTTTTAAAAAAAAAAAAAAAAAGACTAGAAATTCAGAAATTTGCCAGGTCTATAAGCAAGTGCTGAAAAAGTCCAATATAAGGGCTGAAAGGCCTTACAAACTGGTTGAACCTACAACCACTTATGCTTCAACCATACATTCTCAGGAAATGACCTGTTGGTAAAATCTCTACACATTAAACATAATATATGTACGTCAATCACTGCTATATTTTTTCTCCATACATTACTTGGCCTTCTCCAAGTCAGGTAGCAGCAGCTTATGAAGTATTACTGATGTACATACCTGTGGTTTGCAGTACTCCTCCAGCCAGCTGAAGACACAGGCGGAGAGCTCAGCAAAGTTGGCCACAGAGATGGAAGCGTTGAAAGACTGGAACAGCGAGTCCATCATGTTGCGGAACTGTGGAAAACCAATGGTACGGTCAGGTGAAAACAATGAACATGAATGTACATGTGCCAGCCAAATCAATAAACCATGGAAACACTCATCTCCATGTTTGTTTGTTGCCTTTCTCCCATATCCTGACCAGAGAGTCAACTGCAAGTTTCAGTGACAGCGTCTCTTGTGAGATAGACATACTTGCACAAACTATTCCATCATCACCATTTAGGTCCTAATTTCCAACAATCCAAAAAGAAACAGTGTTCTGAGAGTCAGGGCATTACACAGTTTATCTCTCACATTACAATCCCTAGATTAAACCTGAACTGCCACATTAGACATGCACACATGCAAAGTCATATTAACCAGTTAACTGCTACACCAATTTTGGGGCCCTTAGCATCAAGCAATATGGTCAATCTCTGTTGCTCCGTCCACAGCCACCCCGTGTCCGCACCAAGATCTGTCCACTATATACAAGCCAATCAGCACCCACAGATAACCAGAAGCATTGACTGTATTTCAGTGTTACTGATTCTCACATGAACAAACAGATCATATGCCTTGGATTCTCATCAATATTTGATTTGCCAGTCATCAGCTTGTGAGACCAGTGCAAAATGCTGGTCAGTGGTCAAAATATTAGCTCAAACAGGAAAAGCAGATGGTTGATCATGAACAAACCATGCAGTACCATGTGTTTTCCCGCATACAAGAGACTGATTTTTGGACTATCTCATACTGTTGTAACAGTGACATGGATTAAAAACACTGCTTGTTTCTATGGCAATGCTTCATACAAAGATATCAATTCTGCAAATTACTCAGGAAAAAGCAGAAAAATCTTGTGTGTTTTATGCATTAACACAACATGCTTCGATAGTAGGTAAAACTGAATTATTTATAAAGAAAAAGATCCAACTTTTCAAGCCCCGCAAAAAGATAAAAGAGTATAATCGCCCAAAAAACAGTTTCTATTCCTACTGAAGTGGACAGTCTGATCTTCCTATCTACCAGTGTCTTAAAGCTGTTAAGTTACTCACCACTTGGAATTTGACCTCGTCAGACACCTGGTTCTGGCCATGGGAGGGGGAGCTCTGGTGGGTCTTCACAATGTGCTCATAGTTCCTGCACACAGAGGGTGGGGGTGGGGGGGATGGCAAAGTTAATGATGGAAACAAATAATGCAAATGCATCTGGGCCGCTATGCATTTTCAAGGCTCGACACAAACGCAACATACATTCATTATTTCAATTTTGTGAAGATCGAAGTTCAGAAACAAAAAAAAAAAAATAGAGATAACATGGATATATCTGTTTATCAAATCCTCCACTACTTCATGAAATTTGCTGTGTGAGACAAAGTTGCTGATGATCACTAAAGATCTAGTTCACCGTTCACCATTCAATCTCTCTTTCCAGCCCATCTCCTCTTTATCATCCTTTCACTCCCACACCCCCCCCCCCCACCTCTCTATTCCAATCTTAGTTCCTCCTCAACCTTCCAAGCCCCCTCCCTCTTGACAAATTTACTAAAGACATAAGTATGCTCCTTTGATTTCCACTATCCCTTTCTTTTCACTCCTACACATTTTATTCTTTCCTCTCAATTCCTCCCCCCCCCCCTTCTCCCTCCACACACACTAATATTGGCTGCTGGGTCTCCTCTCAGCTGGAGATAGGAGGAAGAAGACAACAGACTAAGCAAAGAGGTGGATAAACACAATGAATCTGCTAACAGAATTATTATTGATGATGGAGAAAAAAATCTGTGATACGTACGCCTTCATGATCTTGAGGGCCATCACCTCTTTCCGCAGTGATTCCAGCTCTTCCTCTTGTTTTTTCTTCTGGGCACTGAGGAACTGCATGTAGTCTATGGCTGAAATCCAAAACAGAGGGACATATATGATGTTATTTGAGGCAACTATTTGTGATGGTAAAAAAATTTTCAACAAAATGTTCAGACAATAACGTATCAAAACAGACATTCTATGATGAAGATCAAGCTGTCTAACAACTGATAATGAAACATACAATAATAAACAAACTGTTCATATTTCTTGCGCCCAGGGCAAAGCAGTTGAAAAGTTGCGTCGGGTGATTTCCAGTTACCGCCGTTTTTAACTACTTCCCAACTCAGATAGCAAATTTATTTTTCTTTTCAGGTTAGAAAATGTTAAATGTTCATTTTGTGAAAAAAAAAAAAAAAAATGGTGTCTGAGTTGGAGCATAGTTGAAAACAGCCATAGTGATGCACTTACATCTCTGCAGAACGGTGGCCTTGCTGATTTTCTGAGAGCCCAGGGTGTCCTGTTGCTGGCAGGTAGGGACAATGGTCTGGAGTTCATCATAGCCTTTCTGTCGACACAACAAATACAATCATATATGTACACGTAGCCTGGAAGCCAAGCGACTACTCTTGCACGTTATATCTGCCTTTGATCCATGAGCCCAGAAAACTGCACTTTGCGGTGATACATTTTTCTTTATAAAATATGGTAAACAGAAGTGTGTCACATTACTACGTCAAATCAGCAGGTCAAATTTTCATGTTCCCCCCTCCAAAATGTGATTTGCCCTAAAGCAACTTCTTACCACTGAAGACGGTAAAAACCAGTGGTTTGGAAAAAATCAGACATGATGATGGACCAGACATCAAGACTGGCTGAGCCACTTTACAAAACCAAAGGTAAAGTTTGCCAGAGTAACTTTTATGATCTCTGACATTGGGGAGTCTATTCAAAACATGTCTGAAGTAACAAGATAACAGAACAAAAACAAAGTCAGCACCACAGGATATGAGAAAGAGTGCTGCTTACCTTGATAGCATCTCTCCTCTTCTGCTCGGCTACTGTGTGAGCCTCACGACGTCGGTCCTTGTATGACGGCACTTTGCTGGATTCACTGTCATCATCATCTGGCAGGGGGAGATAACCAACACTGAGTTACACTAACCAAAGTAAACAACAGCATACACAGCATGCTCAGTCCCTATCACATGACACTGATTTTCCCTAATATACCAGGTCTGTCTCAGAATAACGTTTCCTTCCTCTATAAATCAAAAGTAGGCAATCTAAAGCCACTAAATTTTTTTGACATAAGAACATCATATCTAAGAAATCACGATGCCAAATTTCAAGTGCTTTGATGAATGTGTCACAGAGTTGTGACATGTCACTTTTGATGTACTTGTGCACTTTGTCCGAGGTAATTCCAAGGGAAATGGCGGAACAAAACATTGCCACAACTTTCTCACCCTTCGATGTCCGAGTTGTGATCAAATTTTCAACTCTTCCCGGCAAATCTGCCGTGGAAACACATGGTGATTTTTGCTAAGTTATCAGGAACAGTGCCCCATCAATTCAAATACTAAGAAAATGGATCAAGGAGATTGAGGGTGGGAGGTTTGACATGAGAGGTAAAAAGCACACTGGAGATCACCTGTCGTCATTTGGGGTGACAGTGTTGCAAGAACAAAAGCTGTTGTAAAGGAAGATGCTAGAAAAATTGGCAAGGCAATAAGTGAATTAGCCAGTCTGTCCAATGCAAACAGTTCATCGAATATTGACCAATGATCTTGGCAAGAATAAAGCCATAACAAAGTGGGTGCCCAACTTGTTCATATCAGAGCAAAGACAAGCCAGTGTTCAAGCTGCTCAACACTTCTTGACCCGTGTGAGCAAAGAGGGTTTACAGTTTCTCAGTAAAATCGTAACTGGATATGAAACTGGAGTTGAAAAGACAGACAGCTCAATGGCTTGATTTGGATGTGCCGAGGCCACAGAAAGTCTGCAGAAAACAAGGAGAGAGAAAGGTGATGCACGTTCTTTATTTCAACATGAGTGGCAGCTTAGTGAGCTGGCCAGTCCCACCTGGTGTAAAAGTCAAATGGTGACTACCACAGGGTCATCCTCAAAGACAAACTGAGACCCAGTTATATGGAAAAAAAGATCCACCTTGCTCAAAGAAGGCGTCATCCCGCATCACAATAACGCGTCTGTTCACAAGTCCAGTTGTGAACGAGCTTCTCGATAGCTACTCACGGGAATTATTGGAACACCCGCCCTTTTTGTGCGATCTCGCCCCCTGTGACTTCTACCTCATCCCCACAGTGAAAGAAATACTGCAAGATCATCAATTTGAGGTCGAGGACAAGACCCAAGAGGTTATGAGAAAAGGACAAGTGACCTTGGAAAAGCTGTCACTGATCACCGTCTTTGACCCCTGGGTACATTGAATGGAGAAATGGCTGGAACTTGATGGTTCTTATGTTAAACAGGTATTTGAATACATTTTTAGTTGATACCAAAAATAAGGGCATATATAATTATATGTGAGGACAGCATGACAACGAAACTTTATCTGATAATCCAGAAAACCACAGACTCTTTCACCATGGAGAAAGGAGAAAGAATGGGGAGAAAACTGTAAACAGAAAACAGCTGAGCACGCCACCAACCGAGGATGATGGCGCTCCGGTCATTTTAAAAAGTGCTGCCTCATCACCTCGCCACCCTGGAGTCAAAAAGCTCCGTCTAGAAAAATGTCAATTTAGCAACAAGGCAAACCATAAAAAAAAAAAAAAAACTTATCTTTTGTTTATCTATCTACATTATAAAATTGCAAGAAAACCCACAATAGGCTTATAGACTCCAAAACTGCTGAATGGATCCATCTGAAATTTGGCATACAACATTGTTGAATTTGGTTCTGTGTTTCTATGTACACAAACCAGAAAAAGCTATCTTTCACCTTATTCTACAAATGCAATAATAATTGAATAATAAACTTGTAAGGCAGCTTGATCCAAACGTGTTCAAACAACATTCGATATCATGACGCATTTTCTCTGAGTAACATTCAGTTTAATCAACCAAAATATCAACATCGAGGTGCGCACGCTTTGCCATACACTTGATGAGGCAGGGCTACATTTAAAAAATCTCCCACGGAGACTGTGGGTTCTCTTCTAGTTTATACACAAAATAACAACTCTACCTTCTTAAGACACAGTTGTGCATAACTAAATACATGTATCTGTATCTATATTTGAGCACAAATTGACAGCCTTAAAGTTTGGGATCTGATTTCTCAAAACGTCCTTTCCTTAGATAGGACTAGTTGGGTACCCAACGGCCTCCGTGGGAGGTTTTTTAAAATATGTAGTCCTGTGACTTAAACTTTTTTGGCCAGCCTGTGCACCTCGATGCTGATATTTTGGTTCATTAAACTGAATATTAAAAAAAAAAAAAAAAGTGTTTTGAACGCGTCATATGTCCAGCATGGAAGTGACGGACAAAATAAATGTTAGTTCAGCATTAAAAAAATGAATGAAAACAACTCCGTGAATTCAATCAAAATAAAACAGTAGCCTATAACACAGTTGGGTATCAGTTGCCCACGTCTGTAATTTTATTTGAATTTTAAATGCCTGCCGAT
>JBCAUA010024817.1:0-12554 GCA_038406235.1 Peronia verruculata
TATCAAATTACAGGGTCTTGCCAGCGTGCAGGTAGCTATTGTGTTGAGGACAATAAAAGAGCAATAAACCTCACGGTTGCTCCTTGCCTGCAGTTCAGACTTTTTGGCCACATTTTCATAGGCAAAAAACAGCCGTGAGCTCCATCTAATGGGAGTTCATCATTGAGTAGTATGGGCTGTCTCATAGTTTTACCAACTACATGTAGTATATTTCTATTGAGTGTTGAAAGATCATAAAATGAGCTGAAACCATACCTTTCATTTAATGCTAGTTTGACAAAATTGGGGTAGATAAATTGTTGTAAGTCTCTGTGAATGGCAAGGAGTATTACAAAGGAGCCAGTCGGTGCATACAAATACTACCGCCGCACTATTAAGTAGCAAGTCACCTCACCACATATCTTGGGTTAAATTATGCAAGTGAAATCAGTACACAGCCTGTCTGTGTGTGTGTGTCAGCAAATTGTGCGACGAGAGTTGAGTGTGAACAGATGCTTGTGTATCTTCATCAAAGTGAGACAAGGGAAGAGGCCCAAACGTGGAACCGTGTGCCACTCAGAGTAGTGTGTGTGTCAAGGGCGTCATTGGTCAGTTGAACTGACTGCCCTGTGCGTGTGAGTGTTCCCTGGCTCGCCAACGCATATATATGAGAAGGAAGAGGAGAGCTGATTGTGGAACTGCTGTGTCAGAGTATATTCCCCTCCAAAACATGAGACAGGTGAAGACAGCCAAGCATCCTCTCATCCGATAGGCCTACAGGCTATCAGTGTCGTAACAAGATGTCTCTCGATCTTTCTGTCTGACTTTGTTCTTTATCCTCACAACTTACAGCTGCATAAGGTCAGCGTGGGTCATTTGGAGTTGACTTTACGAGAATTCCACCTCTGAAGGAGGTGACATTATCAGAAACAGGACTAATGAAATAGGTTTGTAAAAGAGAAAAAATGGGACCTCCAGAACAAGATGACTCTATGTGAGAATTTGCTTGTTATATAAAAGCGAGTTGACTTCTCACAGGTTTCACTGTATATCATGTCTGATTTCACAACAAAGTTAATAAATTTGTTTAACACTAAAACAATTCTCCAGAAGTAAAATTTCAGGGCTGTATTTTGATCCTTCAATTTTATTTTTAAGCACATGAATGTATGCGTACTTTTGGTCTTGCAAGGAAAATATTTATCACCCAAACAAAGGCACTGCTTGCCTCGTTTCGTGGTTACGGTCTGTTTCTAGTATGAAAATCATGAGAATGGCACATATCAATTACTGACTGATTATTCTTGCTAATTTAAGTCTATTAGAATGTACCCTTATCCGTATCCCACCCTACCCACCTAACCTAAACTTAACCCTGAAACTTAGCACAACACCAGTAAATAATGAAATGACATTCTCAAAAACAGTTTATTTGCATTTGGAACATTCAGACAACGTCAACAATGTCATCTGTATTGACAGTTATAAATCTGCATCATTTAATTGGAATACATTAACGAATAGCGCCATTCTCACAACTTCCGTAGAAGCAACAGACCAGGACTAAGAAACAAGGGTAGTGGCCAAACAAAAATTATACTATTTTGCAGGAGCTGGGTTGAAATGGACCTTGAGAAATTATGGAGATGGAATCCATCTGAAAAGCATGAAAAGCTTTCCTTCAGAAAGAATTTCAGTGATTGATTTATTCCGCCTCTCCAACTCTGCATGCTTCACATTTCTAAAACCTTGTCAACAGTAAGGAATCTGATTTTGAGCAACAACTGCTTGCCTCCTGCCGCGTGCCATTCAAATTTATAAAGTGATAATTAGATCTAGATCTAAACCAGCAACGCTACAGTCTAGATCTAGACTTCTAGATCTAGATTATAGATCTATAATAAACTTTTTTTTTCTTTTTCAAAACGAGTAGGCCTAGATCTAGTCTAGAGTAAGTAGAGATCTAGATATATCCCGAGTGCTCCGAAGTCCGCGCCTCGGGTTTTCCCGAACCGCTTCAGATCTCGCGAGAATGATTAACACCTCATTTGATTACAGGAACGGGATTTCCCGAGATTTAGGCAGAGTAGCTAAAAATAGGGCGCGAACTTCGGAGCACTGCATATAGATCTAGTCTAGATTCTACAATTCTAGATCTAGATTCTAGATCTAGGCCTAAAAAAAAAAAATAGCAAGAATATTCATTTCCTTATCTAACAAGAAGACCTTCATCTTAAAATTTATGGAACATAGAGTCTTGATCTACCTGATCTGTATCTTCAATTCTCAATATGAATTTCCCATCTTTTGATCGTGCAAAGAGAAAGTTGTAGAGCGCTGTACGAAGTCCTCCAAGATGAATGAATCCGGTTGGGCTGGGAGCAAATCTGACTCGAATTTGACTGTGACAGTTCTGAGAATAGTATCGCAATAAGGATTTTATAACATTCTGTTGACGCTGGTACTGTTTTCTTAAAATGCATTTAAAGGCAAGTTGATTCAAAGTGAATTTGGGAAGACTTGATTGTATCAAGGGCGCAGCCATCTTGTTCAACTTTTTAATTCGTTTGATCTTACAAAACTTTAACAAGGGAAACGAAAGAAAATAAATGGACAGTCCGAACATCTTGACCCACCTCTTTGTCTCTTCCTGTTAGACCTAGCTAGATTTGTGACGACAGATAGTGGTCCAGTGTGGTGTGAATAGGTGACGCAGGATAATACATCTAAAATAGTTTGTGCCAAAGTATTTAATCATTGTTGTTTTCAATGAGGAGAGATGGATAGCTACTAGAGTTAACAGTTTATGAGGCTGTGTTTTTGATTTTGATTCGACCACCGCACCTGACGTCATCCAGCATCCAGGTTGTTTCAGCGCATAAAGATCGACGATCGGTGTATGTCTGAAATGATTTTTGAATGACCATCGATTGTGATTATTGTTTACCATCCATTACTATTTCCTATTAAAATAGATCTATGTGTTTTGATTGTAGGCCAATGTATATGTGGATGTTTGTGTCAGTCATTTCATTACAATTAATATGCCTACGACGTGCAGGCTTTAGTCCATTTTGCAGTATAGGTGCACAGGGTAAATCACATTCTTTCTCTCTTGGAAAATAACAAATCTCTAGGGTGTGTTACTCCTCCAAGTCAAGTGTATTCTCTGATTTTATTGGATTCATTTTAATGTCTGCATTGCATAGGTCAACAATAATTCTATCTGGATAATGACACGGACCATAACAGAAAATTCAAAGAACGGTGACCTACTTTATACATGTACCGGACGGAATAGCCAACATTTTCGGTCCGATGTCGTTCCCTCCCGCCTCCACTACCCGCTGGAGATAATAATAGCAATGTGTGATTATTGTTAGGGCCTGCAATGTTGCATCCTTTGCTCAAACAGTGAGGACACATGCAGTGATGTGAGTGACACTCCACCCCCCCCCCCCCCACCGACATTAACGGTAACGTTGCAAAATAGAAAACACATAAATGTTTGTTTATTTGTTTTTACAACAGTGGGCTGTTGTGCATACATACATGCATAAAAATGTGTATGTGTGTGTGCGTGTTTTTAGCCTTATTGAAAGTCAGGATGGGGATTGTTCTTAAAGAAGATAATACAACTAAACTGTGTTTGCTTGTTTTTGTTTTTGTCTGTAGCCTGTTAAAACTGTTGAATAAAAATATGTATATTGTGTATAATGCTTTTATTGTGTGTATGTATTGAGAATGAATGTTTTTATTACTTTCGGGTTTCACCCTAAAAGTATCAGATGACAGTACCATACCCAAGTTAATTAATCAAGGGTAGTTATTTATGTTCAAGAAGTAACTGTTTTGACTTAAATTTCACTTTGAGGTGGATATTTTGATGCTATATGTCATGTAGCCTTATGTCGATTGTCCCTGCAAAACGCATAGCATATTGAATGGGTCTTTTGACAGGCAGCCCATTGACACCTCTCTAGTCTACATGTAGATCTAGGCCTACATCGTTAAGAATCGCATTCGGTCGACACGCACTTTGCAGGCAGGCTAGGTAAAGCAGTAAGCTGTATGAACAATATCATACGGGCAGTATGATCTAATTATGTGCATGTATGTGATTTTGGCTCGGAATGTAATGACCTTGTAAGCTTTTTACAGTGTCGTATTTTTCGTCTAGTAGTTAAGTAGTAGAATGACAATGTAGTGGGAATTTAGCAGACATTGATTATGGTGTATCATGTCAGTATACGGTCGTAGTCATTCGTAATGATTAGTGAGGATACAATAACAAGAAGACCATAGAAATAAATTGCTGGTAATAATTTTACATGAAGAGTCCAATGGAGAGGGGGAAAAAAAGGTCCACAGGTGTTTTATGTCTTGTAGAATAATATGGCCTATACATATACTGTAGTTGGAATAAAATTTCATGCTGAATGTATCACATTGCTCTACCACATTAATGGCGGATATCTTTGATGTGATATAGTCAAGGGACAACTGTTCATTATTGTCAATAAGATTCTTGTAACAGTATGCTTTGAGCTGAGCCCTATAGTTCTATCCGACACCTGTTTCAATATGTGTATTTGACATGGAAAACATTACAGGCAGACCCAACTGGCTCGTGAAATTTGATGTCGATTTTTTTTCTTCGTCTGCATTTTCCTCAAGGTGTTGACGCCTGTTTGTCGTCCTGTAGAACAGAACAAGGGCTGTTTTAGTGTGTTTGGTTAATTCAGAACAGAAGATCGTACTGCCACGGTCTAACGCTTTAGCGACATAATACGTGTAGTGTGTAGCCTACGCTTAGCTCTTTAAAACCGGATTGCCTGCAGGTGTTAGCTTTTGGGACAAAAGGATCTTTAGATCTCCCTTTCCAAGCAACCGCTGGCCTTCTATAATCATTGGAGATACAGAGCAGCTTTTCAAGCAAAATAACTGTGGTGTTGTATGATAGAATTGAACTTGAATGAATCATTTGTGCTGAGTATAGATTCGACGATGAAAGGGTCACTTCTATGAAAGGGTCGCTGCAATTGTGAGGAAATTAAAATTGTATGGAGGTAACATACCTTCCTATAGTGTACCTTCCTATAGTATACCTTCCTATAAGGTAACATACCTTCCTATAGGCTATAGTGGAAATTCACCTGATCCTAAAAATATTGGCAATGCCTTTGAGTTTACGTGTCCTGGATTTGGCACTTTGCGACAACAAGGCTTTTAAAGCGTTGACCGATCTACACATTAAAAGCCTGTGCGCTGAAATCAGTTTCCCGTGTAAAATCCTCGACGTGTCTTATAGTTCTTATACATTTGAAGCCCTTCTTGAGAATGTGCCAGATAAATGTCACCCTGGGCCTGTAGAGGACTTTGACCCATGACAATATTATGGCATCTATGAGATATTGGTGATAAAGATCTGGTCTCTCTCAACCGTTCATTCATTAAAATAGGCGAGTAATTGTCCAAGTGTTGTACAGTAACATAGTATCAGTGAGCATCTCCCAAATAGAACTGCCGGATCAATTTGTTTCTTGCTGTATGTCACATTTTAAGTCTACCAAGTCTTTGTTTCAAATACGACAGAAAACATATCCGGTACTTGTAACAGTATGTTTTTGTGTATGTCTGTCAAGAAAGTTGGAAAAGAGAAAGGGAGAAGGATGGGAGGGGGGGGGTGGAGGAAAAGAGGGGGTAGGGAGAGGTAGAGAGGACTGTTACAAGAAAACCTTGTTTTCCTGTCCACACCGCACCCCCTGTTAACGCAATGACAGGCACAGATGGTCTTGTTTTTACACGTGTCACTATCGGGCCCAGTGTCACAGAGAGATTTGGTCTGTACCATACATTAAATAATTTACTAGTCTTATTAACAGTTCAGAGTACAAGGACAGTGTTATTAGTATTATAAGCAGTTCTGTTGTGTTATAACAAGCGAACGTGTCGTCAGAAGACCACAGAATTGTGTTTTACAAGAGCTGTATGTAAAACATGTTAGGCTTTACACTTCCTCAGTTTCGGACAAGTTATGACCCATCTACAAATGTTGTATATTTGTATATATTTGCATCTTATTATCAACAACATGCTGTGATTGCAATGTTTTATTATTTATTTATTCTGAAAGAGGATGCATGATTTTGTAAAATCTAATTTTAATCAGAGATTTAGTCTTATTGGTGCAGTCGGAATTAATAGAGCACTCGGTGTCTTGCAGAGCTCTGTAGCGGTGTTGAGGTCAGTAATTATATTCACCATCTCTTATTCCTTACAGAGGCCGACTCCATTTTCTTAGTTACACCCTCGTGATGCTCCTTATTCTGTTTCTTTTGGGTGTTAGTCACACAGCAAACATATCGCGTGCCGACGATATCAAGTGATTTTTTCAGGACCTTTATTTATCTGCATTTTGTGTGTGTGTGTGTGTGTGTTACGATACCTAGCGCTCAGCGTTCTCCGTTGTTTATTCTGGACATTTCTTGCATTCTTTTTAACAGCAGTAAACATTCAGCCGGCTGTCAACAAATTAACACTTTACAGCTTTGCATTGCAGGTACACATTATGTAGGCCTACATATAGATCTATGCCACACAGCGAGTATTAAGGATATTATAATATAATGTTCTAATGCACGGATAGGCCTGTGTAGGCCTACGTCCCGGCCTCTGCATTTGTTTGTATAGTTTTCATAACATTGCAGTATGCAGGCCTACATATTATATTAGTTCAACATAATACTAACACGCGAATATCTTTGTCCGTAGAAGTCCAAAATAATCCTTGCCTATCAGTTAACGATGTAGGATTATGTGAAGTCTCAGTTTGTAGGCTAGTTATTGTAGCGTCATAGCTAAGTTTTTCACAGACACTAGAGTGTTAGTTAATGCCGGCAGCTCGTTCTCAGCCAAACACCCGGTGCTGCCAACGGGCAATACTCCAACAAAAATTTAAAACATTTGCACAGTGGATTTATGTTTTGGTTTGTTTGGTTTCATTGTTGTTGTTTGTTTTCGTTTTTTTTTTTTTTGTTTTTTGTTTTTTGAGCTCCTCATAACCTGTTCTCACCTGTTCGTTGCCAGAGCGGGATTTCCAGTCTACAAAAGTGTAAGAATTCAACAACTCTCTTGTTCCATGCCCTGTGCAGTTTATTTATTCATGCATTATGTTATTGTTGAGATAAGAAATTTGTCGTGCCCTTCTTATTGATATTCAGAGTCTTTCACACGGTCACGAAACTTCAACTACTGGAAGGTAAGAAACTGTGCACGTTTTTACACAGCTTTGTTTATTTATTAAATATATTATTTTACTTTTACCAGGCAGCATACATGACGTAGGGACAGATGAGGTGCATTATAATTAATTGCCCATATGTTTGTTTATGTGCTAGTTTCCTTTGTCACTATTTCGAATCTACAGTGCTAATATTGGGTGTGACAATATAAAAGGATTTCTGGAAATGTGGAAACATTGGCACGAATATCATCGTTTTTAAGGCTAATCTATGGGTATTGTTCACTTCAAGCCTTCAATGGTGATGGATATTAAATTTGTACCTGTGGACAGGTGAATACGACACTTGGCAATAATAAGATGTTTGCATTGTTTGTTAATTTTTTTATTTTTTAAAAAAATTTTTGCTCGTGAAGACTTACACAATTATGATGAGACCTCTGTGGTGAAAAAAGATTTCAGGATGGTCAACTATACCTTCAAAGTTGGCTGATCTGTCATGTTTCAGCCCTCCCCTCATGGGTTATTGGGTTCTGATGTGCTCATTTGCTACTGTGAAATTTTCCTTCGAGGGCACAAAATAATTAGTCATGTCACTCATGTATTTGAAACACTGTTATGTCATGCCCTTTTCATATTACTATTTACATCTCATAGATACATGTACCTACTTATAATATGAATTGTTATCGATTATAATGGTGCAAATCACTTTTCAAATATGTCTGTGTTATATGATTGTGACTCATCTGTGACCTGTGTTTCTGAGAGAACAGGTACAGTGAATTTAACAGAATATTATAATTTATTCCATTTTTTGCTGGCTGTACGATTTTGTTTAGGGCGTGGGTTATATAACGTTAAATTATTAGCCTTGATAGGTTGATCTATAGTGTTAACAGTAGATAGGATTAGTGATGTTACACTGAGTATTACTTTGGTTTGCGTCTGATATGAACATCGCTGCGTAAATTGATAATGACAGAAATATAAGTTACTAGGACATTGTAGGTGAGAAACATTTCCTATAACATGAACGTAGACCTAGATCTATACTGTAAAAATAACGACTAGACCAAGGTAAGTTCTGTTACTTTTCTTAACATTGTTGATGACGCGAAAAAAATGTTATTTTGCTCTTTGCTTTGAAAAGAAGAGGGGGGGGGGGGTGAGTGCCATGGTGAAATTACAAACAACTAATTCAATTCATTTTGATAATTTTATGGTGTCTTTGATAAAACATTAAAAGAAGGATATTGTACTCAGTTCTCTCACAGGTGATACCAGAAGCGAATTATGTACGAGTGTGCATTTTTAATCTTTTTTATAATATGTGGATTTTTGATAATGTAAGATGTATTTAAGACAGTTGTCACAGATGTAAGCACTGAATGCTCAAAAATTGCGGTTAGATAGTTGGTCACGTTATCCATGGACAGGATTACGGGTTCATCTTTCAATTTTACATCTGTCAGGTTGTTTGTTTGTTTACGTTTGTTAGTGCAGTGTTGTGGGACGTCTTTGTGAGCTTTGGCCTTGGGCCAGATCAATGCCACATGTACGTCTGATGATAGTGACAGGCGATAGAAGGTGTTCGATTAGAATGTATTTTTTGTTTGTTTGTTTGTTGGTTTTTTTGCTTGTCCATTTGTTAGATTTTGATGATTAATCAGTGAAAAAAATTGGGCCTATCGAATATCGTTGTACCAGTTAACAACAGATTGTCTTTTTTTTTTTTTTTGAAGCCTGAAGAAGAAAAAAAGTGAGAATCCCCCCCCCCCCCCCCTTTTGGGGGGGGGGGGAACAATAATTAGAATTTATTTTTTTCTTTTTTTACTATTATTACTTTTTTAAAAGTTTGCATAGATTGTTTTCATATATGCTTGTATCCTGTATTTCATCCATGTAAACAAACTGGATAGATCCATAATCCATTCTGTGATTCCATCTTTGCGGTTGATCCGTCAGTGAAGATGCAGATAATTATGGTGTTGTTTGGTCTGACAGTCCAATGACTTTCGTCATTAACTGACATGACTTACACCGGTCCTGTTGTGACTAGTCATGCTGTTCAGTGTCTGAGTCGCTCCCCCCCCCCCCTTTTTTTTTCTTGTTTTGTTTTGTTTTTAGTTCCTGATAGCTGAATCATTGTGGAGTGTCTGCAAACGAGAGAGAGAGAGAGAGAGAAAGAGAGGGAGGGGGGAAGGGGAGAGAATTGTTACTTAACTGGCTGGCCAATAAATAAGGCAAACACTATTAAGTTTTTTTTTATTACTATACTGTCACCAACATAATTATGTGGTCGATGTCGCGTTTGGCTAGAATTTATGTGACATGGGATAGGCCTATAGCTGTGCGGAGAGCTTGATATCGAATTTGACTCGAATTTGATGTGAAACGAAACATAGTGTTCTTTATAGCAATGCGATTACCAGTGTGCTCGGTGGCAAACTGACAGGCATACAGACAGACAGACAGACAGACAAACAGACAGACAGTCGGGTCGATAGACAAGATTTACTTATTGATGAATAGAGAAAGAGTGAGAGAGTGAGACAGACAGACAGAAAAACATATTGGTCAATATACATACTGGTAAACAAACAGACAGACTGAGAGTTAGATAGACTATTTACCGACTTATACTTATAGAGAGACCGAGAGGCAGACAGATCAATAGGCAGACAGATTGGCAGATGCTTCAAAACTATCGGAAATACATGGAGTCCACATCAGGTACAGTCAGTAGTGTATTCTAGCCCGTGCACTCATAGCCTGATTACATGGCATATTGTCACTAGTGTAAGATAACGACATGTCTGCCATATCAAAATGGAATGCACATAGAGTGACGTACATCAGGCTATGCTAGTATTCAGCATGTTGAGCGCTATCAGAAAATAATACATGTGGTTACATGTTGACAAAATTAGAATGCTCAATTAGCAGAATATGGGTACCGTAACTTTTTTTGTTTTTGTTTTTTGTTTTTTTAAGCCTTTCAATCCTAAAAAAGTAGGATTATCTTGGCTTTTAGAAGTCTCCAATTATTGCGGAGAAACTGTGGGTAGAATTTTGGAATTTGGAAATTTTGCCCGCACAGCGGCACTCAGCCTACTTTTCCATCGATTTTGAACTGCCAAGGGTTCTTTAACGGGCATAACGTACACACGGGACCTCCGAAATATATTTGCCCTTACCCGAGAGGGCTAGACGTCGGGCTTCCCTACCCACAGCAAGCCAGGGAACCGTTGAGTCACACACACACACACACAAAAAAAATGCGGGTTTTCGATCTTCGTGTCCTTCCATCCCCCGATGCAGAAACCGCGAGTTGATCCGGCCTGTTTTTTTTTTCCATGAGCAGACGCCATACCGACTGAGTCACTGCGTCCCCCGTACCGTAATTGAAAGTACCCGTATAAACATTACTCAAGATAGCTGTGCAAGATTACGGATTTTCCACGATCTACACACAGCTGTACATGTAAGCTTACGGTACCGTAATTATCTCAAAAAAGATAATGTATTCTAACAGTATTGTGCGTCTAAAATTCTGACCATAAAGCCATCATTTTAATTTAACTCTTTAGAACCTGGGATAGCTTTAAAACAAATGCACGATGGAATCGGTTGTATTGACTGGTACGGTGTTCATGATAATATTTTTAAGAGAGTGAACTTATTACTTCACTTAAATCCTCTTTTTTGTTTTCTCTCTTAATTTCTCAGTTCTGGAGATTACGTGTCTACATAATGTATCGCATATGCCACACTAGACTGTAAGGGTGAATGACATAGGCTAGCCTTAGTTTATGCATTTTGTAATGGGCACGTCTGTGAACAGATTGGTCCCGTGCTTTAGTGTGTCGAAAGTTTAGGAGCCGACACTGCACTTGTTAGAATCCAAGTCAACATTGCAGCCCTGTGAACACACTATGGACAAACCTCACCATTATGTAGTAAGGTTATAATGTAGTTATTCAACCTCATCAGACCCTGCAACTGTGCCGCATTTTATAGATCTAGATCTAATTAACAAGCCAGTATGCAACGCCACGAATTAAGTGGGTGGGTCTAGTACATGTTTCTGTATTATGTTCAACACGGCTTCATCTCAGAGACGTGACTTCTTGGTGGGCTGGATAAAATGAATTAAATATAGAACTTTTGGATGACAAAGTGAATTAAACAGTAATTTCCATACTGATTGTTAGCAGTGCAAATTTTGCGACTGTAAACCATCATTACACACATGCATATATATGAACCAGTTTTATTCACTGGTAAGATAAATTATTTCCTGCTAAGAGAGCAGATAACAACCAGCATCAGGTCGAAAGGCGTAACTATATCGTAACTTTTCCTAGGCGCTATGAGTGTAAATCAATGTAAAATGATCACTGATAAAAGAGACAAAGAAAAAAAATATATACAGATTCGAAACGTGGGTCTAGTACTCACCGGAAAATTATCAAGGCTAAAAGTAAACGGATAAACTTTAAAAAATAAGAATAATAAATGAGTACCCGGATAACCATTAGTACAGTGGGACATTGTCATTTTTTCAGATTTTTTTTTTTTTCCAGTACAAAGGACTTAACTGAATTTTCTCTTCTTTACATTATAATTTTATTCCCACCTCCTGGGAATGGACTGTTAACTGGCTAACTGTAAAAACACTTCATAAGCATATTTATACACTTATGTAGGCCTATTTTCAAGTGTTCGACATCTCCTGTCATGTGTCGTTAAATTTCAAAAGTAAGTTCCATGCTGTTACTCTGCAAGAATGTAAGACTCGTGTTTTTGATCTGACGATGCGGATGTGCGCATTTCTGCCATGTCAGCTCGCATGGTAGCCTAGCCCGTGCAAGCTGTCACAGCACTGTCGATGAGGTTAATCCTGCTAATAGCATGACTATCTGTAAGATCTATAGAACTAAGTTCATACACGAAAAACAGACAGAACAGACAGATAGTTAGACAAATGGACAGACAGACAGATGGGCAGGTACTTAGCAATGTAGGCAAGTAGGTAGATAGTTAGATGGGTGGGTAGGGAAGTAAGTAATTAGTTAGGCAGGTAGATGAATAGATTGTAAGATAGACAGGCAGACAGACAGATAGTGGATAGATAGATAAATGGCTAAGTAGGTAGAAAGATCTGTAGGTAGGTTAATAAACAGGTAGTATGTAAGTTGTTAAATAGATAGGTTTGGTAGGTAGATAGGTAGGTAGGTCAACAAATAGATAGACAGATAGGCAGATAGATAGATAGATAGATAGATAGATAGATAGATAGATAGATAGATAGATAGATAGATAGATA